>SNQJ01S0029695.1:168584-198301 GCA_010110895.2 Picea sitchensis | reverse complement strand
TACCTCTTTTTGAGGAAATATCCCACATATCTTGCAAACAGTTTTTATTTTCTAATTTTAGTTGATCTGATCCATGTTTTTAGGATCAGAGGATTGCTTTGTAATCTTATAAATATCAGAACAAGACATGAGCCTAAGGTTCAATCCTGGATACACAAGGGGCTATTGTACTAAGACTCCCATTTTTTAATACAGATCATAGGTTCCTTTCCATTTTGGTGGCAGTTTTCCACATTTCCTCTGCACTGTTATCTTGTTGTCAAGTCTTGAATGGTTGTTATCTCATTGTTTGGCTCATGACATGATAATCAGTTTCTTAGTTGTTTATTAGACCCGACTTTGTACTGGTTTATGAACAATCTTTTCTTCACCCACTGAAAGCTATTTTACTATTTAAACCAATCTTGGAGAGTACTGTTTCATTTGATTACACTGTGAGTTGTCTTCTCATTAGTTACTTTCTGTTATCCCATTGATCCAACCTTTCATTATTTATAATTTCTTAAGTTACCAAGCACCTTTGGTCTGCAACCACAAAGGGTTTCTTGGAGTGATAACACACTCTTCAAGTCAATTTTTGAATAACACTTTTCTCCACTCAAGCAATCCATCAAGTCATCCATCCTTGGTAAAGGAAATCTATACCTGATGGTGATTTTGTTTGTATCCCTCAAGTATGTACACATCCTCCATCCACCAACCTTCTTCAGACTTAACACTATTGGCACAACACATGGACTCAATATTTCTCTGATCAATCCTTTTTCCATCAAATCTTTGACTTGTTTCTTGACCTCTTAATTCTCTTGCGGCATCAATCTGTAGGCTTCTTTGTTTGGTAAAATCGCTCCTGGTATAAGGTCAATGTGATGGATTATACTTCTGATGCATGGCAACGAACAAGGTAAACCATCCACCACTATATCAGTGAAATTCTCCAACAGTTCTCGAATATCCTCAGGTAGCTCATCTATTGAGGTACTGGTCAAGATGACTCTAGGTTTTCTCACCACAACAAACTATGTTTCTTCATCCTTTTTGACTTCATCCAGAAGTTCCTTCCCACTCATGAGAAGTATAGTATTTCTTGTTTCTTATTTCACCTTGTTTTCTTCAATTGGAAGCAACATATGTGTCCTACCATTCTTTTCCAAGGTCTATGTGTTCTTTCTTTCATCATGAATAAAATTTGTATCATATTTCCAAGGCCTCCCCAACAAAAGATGACAGAAATCCATGGGAATGACAACACATAAGATCTCTTCTTTGTATCCCCTATCTTAAATTCAACTAAACATTGTTTAGTGGCAGTTACCTGATGTCATTTTTGTAACCATGAAACTTTTTATGGGCTTGGATGTGAAACTATTTCCAATTCCATCTTCTCCACCATTTCTATGGATACTAGATTATTCATGCTTCCACTGTCAATAATCACCTTTCATACCCTATCATTGGTCTTGCAAGCAGTTATGAGCATATTGTTCCTTTGGACTAGATTCTCCATCTCTTTCTTTGGCTTCAAGAGAATTTTCCTCATCATTAAATATCTTTCGCCTTCTACATCTTCTGCCTCAACATTTCGCCTTTGCTCTTCTGAAATGTGAGATTCACCTCCTCCATCTCTTTTTCTATCAGGGCATTAAAAATATTTGTGTTTGATCTTTCCACAGACAAAACACTTTATTTCACCTCATATGCCTCTTCTTATTCCTCTGGCTCAAGGAAAAGTGTTCCTATCGGCATATTGTCCTCCTTGTGCGATTCTTCCCCTTTCTTGGTGGTTATGAGGTTTATTTTCTTCATCCTTGGGATTTTGTACTCTGTCCTGGGAAATTGCTTTGGCTCTGCTTGGACTTCTACTTCTGCCCCTTTGACCTTGTTTTTGGGGCAATTTTATTTCTGCCTTTGAAGCGATCTGATAAGCATCTTCCACATTTATGATTTTCACCATTCTCATCTCATATTGAATCTCATATCTCAGTCCATTCATGTACCTAGCGACCCTTTCATCATCACTCTTGTGATGACCATCTCTAATGTTGAGTCTGTAAAATTCCTCAGTGTATTCCTTCACTATCATCCCTTTCTGTCTCAAATTATGTATTCTTCGGAAGAGATAAATCTAGTAATATTTGGGTATGAATTTGGTTTTCATCTTTGCTACCATCCTGTCCCAAATTTTGATTATGTGTTTTCCTTTTCAATGCCTGTCAGCCTGCAGTTCATCCCACCAAAGTGTTGCATGCACTTTCAGTCTAGTGACAACATGATTTACTTTTTTATCTTCGTCGATATCCTCATAGTAGAAGTATTTGTCCAGAGCTCTAAACCAATCTAGCATCTCCTAAACGTCTAGGTTTCCCTCATACATTGGGATGCCCATTTTTGGTCTAGCCCCTATTCTTGCAATAACTTTGAATAGACGTTCCTCTGCAACATATTCAGCGATAACTTCTTCTTCAGCTCTAGCTTCATTTTCTCCTTTAGCCTCACTGATATCTCTAGTATCAAGTTTTCACCTCTGTGTTGTCTCAATAGCATCCATTCGAGGACGAAGTTCTTTCATTTCCATTTCCATGGCTGGATCGAGGATGTGTCTCTCTTGACGTCTCCTTGGCGGCATAGTTTCAATCTATCCACACAAAATTCAATTCACAACTTACCTTATGTCTTCTCTCACCTACACAAAACAATGATTGTAAGCTCTGATACAACCTAACAAAACACCCCTACCTCAGCAGGGTCTGCTTGACCTCCCGGTATTTGGATCTTCGTATTTCCCTGAGCCGAAATGGCTCTCTAGTTCCCACTTGAACCTTCAATGCATATAAAACCACAGGTCCTTCTAGAAGATATGCCAGTGCGAACAAGCACCAGGCATGAACCCCTACTCTGGGTGAGTACTGGCCTGACCACTAACTTAGCCCAAATGGGTATTCAAGTTTCGCGATTTCATGTTTCACAATTTTTGGATTCCTGCTGCAAGTCACCCAGACTCCTCTGATTCCCGAAACCTTGAAATGGGATAACAGTCCTTAACTCTTCCATTATGCTTTCACCATATGACCTCCAGCTAAATCTTGGGGCCTCTCCTCCGAGCACTTTGGGATTTCACAACTTACGAGTTCGTGATGCAACTCTTCTCCTTTTCCCAATGGTCCTGAGCCTCCTAATATCTAATGGCCTAGATTGCGTCATATTTTTGTGTATTGGGGATTCCGAGTAGCAAGTTCATGCACTCTCCTGACTCCCGAAATAATGATATTTCAGAGTTCCCAATCAATGAATTTCATTCCTCCAGATCTAACGACTGTTATTCCTCTCGAGCTTGTGAGTGTTGAAATACACTCAGTCTTAACCTCCCCACTGATCCACTAGATCCAATGGTCCATAGATATCTGTGCTTCTCCCTCTGAGAAACACAATCGTCCATTCAAGTTCTCAAAGAATCCTGACCAAATAACTTGGCACCCTTTCCTCCTTATATTGGTTTCTGCAAGGTGCCTTCGACCCTCGTCTTTCCTTTGAACTTTCCAAGTCTCTATCGTTCCTGAGCTTGAATCTTGTTGCAAAATCAAATATTCTAAGGGATTCTTGCACTCACTCCTTTCGGCCTTCACGATAATATCTGATTATCTGAAATCTTCCAAATTTGTGCACTCATTGCAACATCAGTTCTTCAACCACTCACCTGGTTGAAAAAAGTCTAAAATTTCAACCTGGTTTGTGCACACCTTGCATGGCTCTTTTTTATACTTTCACTTATGATTGTATAAGAACAACTCTATGTTAAGAACCAAAATAGTTATGCAAATATAATCACCACAAATACTGAATACACAATAGATCCACAAAGGAATATAGAAGAAACCACACTTTATTATATCAAACCCTTAGGGTAGGGCAACACCATACAATGGATCCTATTATGGAAGGGATCCTCTCATGTTCGCTTTCCTCTTTGAGGGGGCATCCTCCTATTGATCTACAACTCACAATACAATATTTTTCTTCATGTCCCATTACATTACTTGAACCCCTTTATATAGTACTACCATCACCTAAGAACATTCTAGAGGAGGAATCTTTTAGAAGTAGAACCTTCTAAGAAGTCCTCTTACATTTATTATATCTAACTATCTATTTATTATATCCAACTACCATAGTGGGCCTTATTTAATAATTTAGTGGACCTAGTCCACCTTACATTGAATGACCTCCACTATTATCACTGTGGGCCCTCTGGGCCTCCCCACTACCTCTCTAGCTACCTTACATTCCATCCCTCTTATGAAAACGTTGTCCTCAATGCTTTATGTACAACCATATATCAGGGTCCCATGGATAATTGTGGACCATAATGTTGAATAAGACTGGAGAACCAAGGTCCCATGTAGAAAGGAAAGACACCATGCTAAAGTAGTCCAACCACCATTGTAAGCACAGGTCCCATGTCCAAGTGCTCATGTGAACTCCCAGTGGAAGATTTTGGAACCCAATAACCAACTCAAAATGATGCTCCAAAGACTGACACCTGTCATGTGGATACAAATAGGAAGATCCATCCACATAGTGGAAAATGGTCGTAGAAAAATCTGAAAGGAATAATACCACTGTAGAATATGTAAGATGGACACGGATAATAATCATTGGCTCTCGATTTGTCACATTGATTCTCTCTAGAGAAGGTGGATTAGAGTCATCAAATAAAATATGAAAGTGGTTGTCATCCCAGAAATGAAAACTATCCATATACCAATCATCACAATCGGCCTAAAAATCATGCCAAGCATTTCTTTCTTGATTATAGTCATCCCTGATGTCCACCATAAGGAATATCTCCTTCATGCTATCCAATGAATCTTGAATACTACGAAAACTATCATTGAGGCAATCAGCAAGGTCTTGTAATCTGTCATGCAATTGGGCTTTGAAAGCTTCAGTAATTTGTATAATTTCTTTGAGGGTTTGAGAGGAAATAACCATCTGATCACCCTATCAACTCTTTAGTCCTGCAGCCTTCATGAAAAAAACCAAAAAATAGACCAATAAGTTACGGTAGAAAATCGCGGCTTTTTCTGGAAAACCCCTAAAAAACTGTTGAATTTAAAATGCTCATAACTTCACTTCACTTCCCGGACTCCGTTTCAGCTGATTTTTTTTTGAAATTGGGTGAAATTGTGAGAGGAACTCAAATATGTAATTTATTTGAGAAAATTAAGCATCTAAATTCTACATAAATAAATAAAAAAATCACGTCGCCGTCTGCGAAAAAAACCATGAAAAATTGCAGATTTTAAAACTTCAATATCATGACTTCGTGGACTCCATTTCAGACGATTTATTTTTTCAACTTGGGTGTTTTATGAGAGGAACTCAGATTTACAACTTTTTTCTGCAAATTTTCATAGAAATATTCCAAAATTTTCTGTAATGTCACGACCCTATTTTTTCTTCTCCGAAAAAAAAATTTCTGAAAAAATAAAAAATATTTGCCCACAATGTCTGCCAGGGAAAGTGCTCTGATACCAATTGTTAAGAACCAAAATAGTTATGCAAATATAATCACCACAAATACTGAATACACAATAGATCCACAAAACAATATAGAAGAAACCACACTTTATTATATCAAACCCTTAGGGTAGGGCAACACCATACAATGGATCCTATTATGGAAGGGATCCTCTCATGTTCACTTGCCTCTTCGAGGGGGCATCCTCATATTGAGCTACAACTGAAAATACAATATTTTTCTTCATGCCCCATTACATTGCTTGAACCCCTTTATATAGTGCTACCATCACCTAAGAACATTCTAGAGGATGAATCTTCTAGAAGTAGAACCTTCTAAGGAGTCCTCTTACATTTATTATATCTAACTACCCATTTATTATATCCAACTACCATTGTGGGCCTTATTTAATAATATAGTTGACCTAGTCCACCTTACATTGAATGGCCTCCACTGTAATCACTGTGGTCCCTCTGGGCCTCCCCACTACCTCTCTAGCTACCTTACACTCTATCTCTTCTAATCTTTTCTCAAGTAAAACTCAGAATCTCTTCAATGCACTCCTTGCAGACTTTCACTGCACTCTTTGCAGGAATTCTCAAGAAGAGAAACAATTGAAACTCATACTCTCCCTCTCACAGACTTCATACATTCAACAAGAAATCATACACATAAAGCATTGAAACAAATCCATAATAGAGCATATAAGCAAACTGTAAACATACCATTCAATAGATGCAAACAATATCCATAACAACACCATGAAATTGACTCAAAGAATTCTTATATTAACTCAAGTTCTTTTGTACATGGGTTCTATAGCATCAACTATATTCTTATACAACTTCTATAGTTTATGTTCTCATATGCCCTCCTATTCATTTTTTTCCTCTATTCTTACGAATGAGAATAATGACACATTACATCTACGAGGGAGATTTTATTGAGTTTTCCCTCCTACTTCTCTAAGCTATCTTATCGAATTAAAATCTCTACAACTACTTTAAATTGATTACATTAATTGTCTGCAACCGGCAGATGAGAGCAATGCTCAAAACTCATGTTACAATTCCCAAAACATTTAAGAGAACTTATGTCTCTCTAGATATTACATTAATGTGCCATCCTTTTGAAATTCAAAATATCTTCAAAATGTGTGTTAGTGTGTATCCAATTGTCCTCCACTTTCTCTTGCTTGTGATGATCCTACATCAGGAAACAATTAGTAAAAACAATGAAGCAATTACAATATTTTGGTTGTCGAAGGCCAACAGATGGAAGGAGGTATATTCACCTTATGTAGCCCACAATCATTGAACCTACTAGTAGCCAAAGAGGTGAGACACATAGTCTCAGTTAGCATGAAAATTATAGGTAACACCGAGGGGATTCTATGCACCAATGTGTATGGACCCTAAAGGCTAGAGGAAAAAGGGAGAATGCATGTAGCAATAGAAAATCTAAAGTCTTGATCCTGCAACCTCCACTGGATCTTGGTAGGGGACTTCAACATAATCATGACACTTGCGGAGAAAAAAGGGGGCACCAGGAGACTGGATAGAGATGCAGAGGATTTGTCATCTTTCATTGATACAATGGAGATGGTAGACATCAGAACCAACAATGGCCATCTCACCTAGAATAACAAACGAAGTAATCACTACCAAATAGCTACAAGGTTAGATAGATTCTTGGTGTCAGAATCCATCATTCTGTAGGGATTGACTTTAGATTGCAGCAACCTTCCATTGGGGGATTCAGACCATTAGCCAATCAAATTGGAAGAAAACTTCAAAACCACTATGAAGGACAAACCTTTTAGATTTGAGAAATTTTGTATCGAACATCCCACTTTCAAGGAGAACATCAACCAATGGTGGTGGGAAGAATTACTGGATCAAGGGACAAGGATGTTCAAACTTTATAAGAGACTCAATCACATCAAACGTAAACTTGAGAAGTGGAACAAGTAAATATTTGGGAACATAAACCAAGAAAAAACAATATAGAGGATAGAATGAGGATACTTGAGGAACTCTGCATAGATGAGGGTTACACAGAGGATTGGAAAAGAGAATAGATCCAAATGACCCAAGAATGGGAAGCAAGATGTCAGCAGGAAGAAACTCTATGGCGCCAAAAGTCCAGAATCAAGTGGCTAAATGAAGGGGAGTGGAAGACCAAGTTTTTTCATAGAACCACCATTGCAAGAAGAACCCACAACAAAATCCTAAAAATTAGGGATCAAGATGGGATCGAAAGAGAATCCCACAAGGAAATTGAAAATACACTGGTCAATCACTTCCAGGGGATAGCCCAGGAACCCAACCAAGATAGAATTGAAGCCATACAATGGATAACTCGGCACATCCCCATGTTGGTCATAGAGGAACAAAATACCAATCGAAGCAAACCCATAACAAAGGAGGAAATCGACCAAGTGGTCTAGGAGATGTTGATTGGAAAGTCCCCAGGCCCAGATGGATTCATAGTGGAATTTTTCAAAGCCTATTGGGAAGTGGTTAAATGATGTTTATGGGGTGGTGGAAGAGTCCAGATGTTCGACCTCCATATTGAAAGCATTAAATGCCACAATGATCACTCTAATCTCAAAAGAAAATGAAGCAAGAACCCCAAATCGCTACAGGCTGATAGCTTTATGCAATGTAGTTTATAAGATAATATCCAAAGTCATAGAAAATAGAATGAAACCGCTCCTACCAACTTTGATTTCACAGGAGGAAGCGGGTTTTATAGAAGAAAGAAAAATACTGGACAACATCATACATGCCCATGAGCTTATACACATGCTAAAAATCCAAAGGAGAGGGTGGATGATAATCCAACCTGACCTGGCGAAGGATTAAGACAAGATTAGATGGCACTATATGGCCAAAATGTTGGAATCATTTGGGTTTGAACAACACTGGATCAACTAGATTGTCAATCTAGTCTCAACGACATGTTATTCGCCACTAATTAATGGAGCCCCAACAAAACCTTTTTGGCCTTCGAGAGGCATTAGACAAGGAGACCCATTGTCCCTCTTCCTATTCATTATGATGATGGAAGGGCTCAGCAAAACGATAAAAATCCCAACTACAGCAGGGGAACTAAAAGGAATCAAACCTTTCGAAGATTGTCCAACCTACACACACCAACAGTTCTTTGATGACACCCTACTCCATGGCACACCCACAGTCAAGGAAGAAAAAAACTATAAAATAATATTATAAGAGTTTGGGGAAGCCTCTGGGGCGGAGATCAACCACTCCAAATCCATGATCTATTTCTTCAACACTAATTCTGCAACTTAAAGAAACCTAGCCAACATTCTGGGGTTTGAATGCAAAATGCTCTGAACAAAATACTTGGGAATTCCCTTGACTGACAACGCTTGTAAAATGGCAACGTGGGAAGAAGTGATCAACAAACTGCAGGAAAGGGTAAAAAATTGGACTTACAAAGCTCTCAACCTAGAAGGGAGGCTTATCCTCACCAAATAAGTTCTACAATCAATTTTGGTGTATATGATGTCAGTGTTACCTGCGCCTAAAGGAATACTACAAAAGATAAGATCCATTCAAACATATTTCCTATGGCAAGGTGTTGAAAATAAAAATAAATGGGCCCTAGTAGTCTAGGAGGAGGTTTGTAGACCAAAAGGAAAAGGCGACCTGGGATTACAGGACCCACAGGTAACCAATGAAGCCTACGGGGAAAAACACTGGTGGAGATGGGTCAATGACAAATCAATACCATGGAAAAACCTCTGGAAGGCCAAGTATGCCCCGAACATCAACGATCAAGGCTGAATTCGAATCAATTGCACAAGGGAGGGATCAAGTATCTGGAATATCGCCTAGCACAACAAGAACTGGATTCATAATCACAGCTTTTGGGAAGTCAAAAATGGTCAAACTGCCAGATTCTAGGAGGATGTGTGGCAATAGAAACCCAAAATGGAAAATCTAGACAAGGAGGAGCTCCAATAGGAAATGGCAATGCAAGGAAGAAAAAAAATCCATCACTACTGGAAGCCAAGAAATTATAGCGACAAATGGAGGACCTGGGACAAAATCAATCCACAAAATAGAGACTATATTGCAACTCTAGTGAAAGAGGTGGAAGAGGAATTGGGGAAAAGGAAAATTGTATTATTAGAGGATGAGGACCAATTAAGGTGGGGCAGGGAAAATGGTGGGGAATTTAGCTTAAAAGAAGAAAGGTATTACATTGCCGACCATGATCAAGAGGACCTAGCACAATAGTGGGGAAAGATCTGGAGCAACCCCCAATGGCCAAAAATTAAAATGTTCGAATGGTCAGTTCTCCACAACTGAATTCTAACCTGGGAAAACATTAGGAAAATGGGTTATATAGGCCCTTCTCATTGCCACCTCTATCAATATAAGGAGGAAACAACCAATCACCTCCTCGATGAGTGTATTTATACAACATAGCTATGGGACTATGCGACAGGCATCTATCGACATTCCAATACAATATGGGGAAACATCGACGCAACCATCAACAATTGGAATGAGAGTTACACAAAAGTGAAATGGTGAAACTATGCTAGAATATAACTCTAGGGATGATCATCTAGACAATATGGAAGGAGAGGAATCGACGCATCTTCAGGAATGAAAGCCTACCGGAAGGAAATCTCAAGGTTGCAATTATCTCACAAATATGAGAAATGGTGCAGAGATGCAACTGCAAGAAGGAAACAACGGAAATCATAAACCAGGACTACTGCATCTCAAATTTTTTTCACCTAAAATATGGGTGCAACAACACAATGATAGGGTGGGAACCGCAACTCCAACTAGGAGACTGCAACTGGACCCCACCTCCATTAGGGTTCCTCAAATTAAATTTCAACGGGGCAAAAAAAGGAAACCTAGGAGTGGTAGGGATGGGAGGGGTGATCAGAGATAGTGGTGGTAACATCATCCAGATGTATGCAAGGAGTATGGGAAACTCAACCAACAAGGCAGCAGAATTTCAAGCCCTAGAGCTTGGCCTTGAAATCCTAAGGCGCGAAAGGATGACAAACACTATACTAGAAGGCGACTCCACCCTGGTCATCAAAACAATGAAGAGACTCGATAATGGTACTAGAGTGGGTAAGGTTCAGAGACACTAGTGCCCGGTACTCTCCCTACATAAAATCGAGGAGCATCTGAAAACTCTAAACACAGTGGAGTTGCACTAGGTCTGTAGATCAACGAATGGGCTAGCAGACAGACTAGCCAATGAGGGGGTTGGCAAGGAAGGTTCAGAACTAGACATTAATTGGATCAGCCTCCCAAATGGAAAACTCAGAAAAGACTGCGACCACCTAGAAACAAAATATTGTGAAGGTAGGTTGAGTAAGGAAGGTCACATCGAGAAGGGAAGTGAAAGGCCTAGCGGCACGCACATAGGACCCAGGAAGGATATGATTTCTGAACACTTGGTCAAAAATGACCATTTAGGATCAACATAAATAGTCAGTGATAGTATGACGATAAGACCCTTGCGACATAAATAATTACGGGGAAAGCACATGAGAAAGTACAGACGAAAAACCACATGCAACAAGTGATGTATGGCATGAATGAGGGATATGACTTAGAATCGATCCTCCAGTCCAAAGTATAGGTATGAAGTGCAACACACTAGGATCTCAAGCGTGAAGGGGTAGGGACCCACACATGGATAAAGGGTGAGTCATCATGATCATACAAGCCACCACTGAGAAAAAGGACGGGAGGGATCACCACTACGAACAAGCCATGATAGGAAGGACAAGTGTTGGCCCTTGACCAAGTATTGGGAGATTCTTCGTCATGTTGACCTATTTTGGACTTTGACAGCCTGTCAAAGGAGGAGAGTAAGATGAAGTGGATATGATGGGATCTCGACCCCTTTTTGGGTCCTTTTTGGGTTTTGGGGATTATGTAATGGGATTGGGATGTCATCCCATGGGTTTACCCATGCTTAGGCCTATTTTGTAATGTATAAATAAATGTCTAGGAAATGTAAGGGAGGTCATCTATGTGATTTTAGGCCGCTAGTCAAATGTGAATGTATGATAAGTGAAAGTAGGGCCTATAAGTGCTTTGTGCATGACTGGAAGAGATTTGCAAAGCTAAGTGCAAGTGGTTGTAAGAGACGGTGGAAGGATTCATGCTGAAATGCAAGGAAGAAGGATCTAGCAAGCTGCCCATATCCTCTGTCCTATGCAGAGAAGGGTTTTGAGTCTCTGTTCATGCAACCTATTGAAGAACATAATAGCGGAGAAGAGTTGGTGGGCGTAGCCCCAGGGTGGGGGTGAACCACGTAAATACTATGTTTCTCTGCTCTGTGTGATGTTCTGATGGATTTATAAGTTATTTTCTAAGTGGTTTGAGATGATTAGATAGATCTACTTATGATTAGTGCTACTGATATGTTAGAACATTAGATCTAATCCACTTGAATATGCTTCATGCTTGATCTACTAGATCTGATCTATTTACCTATGCTAAGTGATTAAATACATTAGATGAGTGTGAATGATGCAAAGATTTTTTTTATCAGTGAAGTGGATATTGATTGCATATTGAGGAACTGACGGTGCTAAGTTCTTTATTAAGTAGTACAATCATAGATTTGTGTCCCAGCTAAGGTTGCAGACACTTGAGTCCTGCAACCACCCCTGCCTCTACCTCGGGTGAGACTCCATCTTCTTTGTAAGTGTTGTCGAAAGGGACAATAGTTAGGGTTTTGTTGGTGTGTTGTTGTAGCGTTGAACCCTTGTTCTTCCCCTGTTCCAAAAAATGGTTCTGTTTCCATGACCTAAAACTGTGATTGTTGGGAACTAAGGAAGAAGAAGCTTTTTGCAAAGATTCAACCTAAAACTGTGAATCTCTATGCGTAGATATGTTTCCCTAGTGCGCAACATTTTACTTGACTTGTGAAGATTTGTGCCAAGAAAAGAAGCCAGATCTAAGGAAAAGAGGTCAAATATGAAGAAAAGAGGTAAGATTTGTAAGCTTTGTGCTCTGATAAAGGTAAGAATAGTAGGAAAAATTCTAGATCTGAAAGCTTTGTACTCTGTAAAAGTAAGATAAGTGAAATTTTTTGTTTCTAGAGTATGGATCTAGGTATGTTTGATAGATTTTTTCCTTGCTTAAAAAGTAGGGCACTAATAGATGAAGGAAGATTTGATATGAGTAGATCTGATAAGAATAGTGAAAGATATGTTATACCTATGCATAGAAAGAATGTTTGGACTAACAAATGGATGCAAGACCCTAGAAATAATTTGTTGCAGGTTATCTCGTATGATCCTAGCATGAAGTACATAAGAAGTTGGGGATCATTTAAAAGAAAGAGAGGATTAACCCTTTGTTACAGTTGTAGAATACCGGGACATCTTGCTAAGGAATTCCCTGGGAGAAGACCTAGTTGTATTTGTTGTAGAGCTATGGATCATGAAGTATTGGATTTACCTAGAATAGTTTCTAATCTTGAAAGAATGAATATGAATCAAGAAAATCCTAAGGCAGATCCATAAACTATGGCCGAACCCCAGAAATAGTCAGAGAAAGCATTGCTACAGACAAAAGAAACCCTGAATGACCACTGAAATGTTAGATTATCAGAGATATTTAAAGAAAAACAATGCATCGAAGAAAGAATATGAGACTTCAACATTGACTGTGTTATAGATGAGGAAGTACAGGTGAATATCTTGACATATAGAACTTGGGAAGATATAGGGAGGCCTATTATGTCTCCGTCATTAGGAGGAATAGGGTTATTCATAGGAAAACTGGTAAACCTATGTGGAAAGCTCACTCATATATCTATGAATGTCAATGGAACTTCGACAGAAGAAGATTTTGAGATTATTAAATTTATTGAGGACAGTGCCCCATTTACCATGTTACTAAGAAAACCTTGGATTGATAGAGATCAAGTCAGATGAAAGGAAGAAGAAGAAGTTTTGGAGAAGAAGAAACAAGAGTTAAAAGATTTTGTGACTAGAAGGATCACACACTTGATTGAAGAATCGAAGAATAGATCGAAGCTATTTAACATTAGAGGCCCATATGTCGAAGCTGCAAGAACAGTAGAGGACTCATAGAAGACTGAAGTATCTACCCCATATAAAGAAGAGGTATTACCCCTGAATCCTAGGAAATAATCTCAACAACATGCAGTGACTATATCAAAAGAAGATAAGAATTAGAATTAAAAAAGGAACACCGAGATGAAGCTCATTGGAAAGAAGGCTAGGAATTTAAGTAAGAAGAGGGCTAAGATTGAAAAGTTACAGAAGCTTCCAAAGGGAACTTCGCAAAAAGAAAATTTGCAAAATTGGAGATTTGTCGGGATATCAGAATAGCGACACATGGCACTTTGCCATATCAAATAAATATAGTCGTTGGGGACATTATAACTGTTCGACCGACGCTCTGAATGGATAGAAAGACATTTATGGTGAGACAACTCAACACCAGACCGTTGGAATGTGCCATAACGAACAAAACAAGAGTTAATCAGGCTTCATACCTGTTACAAGCAAACCGTTTCTGAGTTACCTATTTATATCTTTGTGCCACGCACTGAGAACACTTTTCCTAACCAAGAGTTTGAGCCAGCAGACTAAGTGAATTGTATACAGTGATCATTGCACTCTTGCTATTTATTCTAGTATAGTGTCTAATTTAATTTGACCCTGATCTAATTAATCCTAAGCACATATGTCTGATAAGATCAACGTAGTCGAAGAATCAGTGACAGAAGTACTCCTCGGCTTGATGAATGAAAGAGTCATGTCGGAGAGAGGACTTTCTACAGGTGTACTGTGACATCCTCAAAAATAAAGTATTTCGAAATTCAAATTTGTTGGAAAATTATTCCATTTTTAGTAAATTCGAATTTGGATTTTTTTTCCATTTATGGCAATTTCGAATTTCAAATTTGATAATTGTAATTAATTATTATGACTATTGGGCAGAGATCTGATTTGAACCAACTAACTATTTGACTATGAAACTTGTATGAAAACAAAATATTTTATATTTATTGCAGGAGGACAAATGGAACGACCATGTTAAAATCAACTGACCATGACTCCATGAGTGGGGAACATGTTGGAACTACCTCTGGGCTGATTGTTACAAGTGGAAAATCAGAGATTTGGCCATTGGAAACCCCTGAAAATCAGGGATTTAGAAAGCTGCGAAAATTCCCAAGGGAGGGAAAAAGACGTAAGTAATTTTTATTTTTTTTGATAAATAGCATATGTGAGGAGGCAGGACGCTGCCAAGTATGCTAGGGAAAAACACTATTGATTTTCTTATTGTTATGAACACTACGGATTGAGTGTGAGGCAAGAGGAATCTACTGGAGTTGAAGGACATTGCTGAGGAGGAGTTTTCCAAGTTCGCCCTCATGGACTCATGGTCAGGCTAGGGGGTTAACTGGACAAGTGATTTGGTTGCCCTAGTCTATGGTTGGGAGGAACGTGGTTGTTCCCTTTGTCTTCATGCGAATTGGTTCAGATATGTTAAATCTTCTCCTTATTTGTTTTGAATGATTTTTGTATATCTGATATCACGCATCTATTCGTGCTAAGTTGAAATAATTTCCATGGATGATATTTGTTCGTTGTATGAAGTTTATAATCAAAGAACAATTCTAGAATAGTTCCTCCTGAAACTAAAATTCTAGGCATAATCCATCTAGGTGTAAATGAACTTTAAGGAACAGATCTGTCTGCAAATGTATGCATATTTCCGTAGTTGAACTATTAGACAAACCTATCTAGGAATAATTGAAGTTGAGCAAGTCTTTCCTCATATTACATATATACTTATATATGTATTTATATACGATATACACCGATATGGTTGCAGTTAGTACCGTGTATAGGTTTTATTAAATGAATATCTAATGGTTTCAATAAAAACCCCACTTATACAGAGATTCGTGGTCATAACACGTGAACAAACAAATGATGCCAATAGGTAACCATCTACCTCTTGTATAAAGAAAATTATTAAATCGAAGAGTCTGAAACTCTCCTTAAACCTTGTTATAGAACCAAATTAAATTAGATAAGTCCGCTACTCTGTTATAAGACAATACAGAAGCAGAATACTCCATGAGAATAAGGATTCGAAGATAATTAGACAAAACCTAATTACATGTTGTTCGATATTTTAACCTTTGCGCACAAAAAATGAAGGGACCCAATTGTAGAAATACATATTGTATGAAGTTATAATTCTTTTTTCTGTGAATATGCATGTGAACAACCCACTCGGTGTTCGTGACAGTGGGCGATATAGAATTTGACAACTACGATTGTACAGTTTTGTACCTAGACTTGCAAATTCAAAATGCCTTATCGTTTCCAACCTGTACAAGCCAAAACTCCAATTTGGGATGAGGTCGTACTAGTTTAGGCATTTCACAAAAATATTTACACAATTAATTAACAAGTTGAATTATGAATAGATGGAAACATACATAGGCTAAATAACTACCAATGCTATTGTTATACCTTGAATAAAGTTTTCATGTATATAGGTATAAAACACATAATAATGATGAATGGAAACTGGGGAGTCTTGAGTACAACAACATACTCCTAGTAGTAATCAAGTCCTGATGTTATATATATACAACTGTACTAGGCTGTGAAAAATGCTATAATACTACTATACTTCCATGCATGGTAAAGACAAATTAAATTACTGTGAATGTCTGTATAACTAATAATAAGAATAATCTTGGAAAAATAAACAGAATAACCAGGAAACGATTTAAGCTCTAAAATACAAAACCAACTTTGGAAATGGAGGGAGTTATGATAAACTCAAAAAATTTGAAGGTGCAGAACTTGTTTACTCTTCATAAATATCCACAGTTGAATCAACTCAATATATGATGCCTAGGTTACAAAAATAATGGTTGTCCAGATTTTTGTAAAGAAAAGTATAACATAACATAGGTGGTATTGAATTTCACTACTCTAGTATTTTTCTCGATTTTGCCCAGAAACAGGAGAAGGAATGTTCAGGGAGTAAGCCCCTTCCAAGTTATAATTACCACTACAACCAGACACAAGGTTTGCGTTCCTTTCTAATCTCCGAAGTAATAACATAAAGTAGGGCGTATCCCTAACCAACCAATAGAGAAAATTTCGACGAGATTTCTTTATAAGTAATAAAGATGGTATATAGCCTTGGTCCTGAGTACCAATGAAATCTAAAGGCTAAGTCTAAGGAATAATGTACTTAGAACCAGAATTCCTTTCACGTGGACGACAGGGACCAGTCCCAGAGTCTCGTGGAGTTGACACCTCTGTAAGAGAGATTCAACATTAAAATCATTAGTAAAACATACGAAAATAAAAATAAACGAGAAGCTACAACAGAACCATAAATGGAGGCAACGAAAAAATTCAAAATAATACTTAACTCATGGTTGGAATATGGAAACTTGTTCTTGCTGCATTTATGGTTGAGTAAATGTCCCGAGTCGAGGGAATTGGTCCAGGTATTCCTGATGGGTACCTCGCATCAATGGGGTCCCATCATTAGCGTGATACCAAGGCACAAATCTATTTCTCATAAAGGAAATTCAACAGTACTAACTTTCCAACATATAAACTGTGTAAAATATGTGATATAGATAGACGAAGACCCTGTGTAAATGTTACTTGAAATTCAGAATCTGTAACTAAGTGGTTAATACATCCTGAATCAAATAACCGAGGTACTTTTAAGACATCCCTAACTACAGAGATAACCTAGTGCTGAACCCAAACGTTTTTATGCAAATCTCATAATCGATAAGGGTGGGAATCCCTTTTAATACCCCAAGCCTTATGCCGTAGTTTTTTTTTCCTTCTCTGTTAAAGAAAGATTTGAAACCATCGCAGTCCTTTCCAAGGGTACCGAGTGAATGTAACAGCCTTCGAAGAACACAGGTTATGTATAAGACTCATTTATTTATTTATTGAACCATGAATGTAACAACCTTCGAAGAACACTAGTTATGCATAGGACTTAGTTATTTATGTATCGAACCTCAGAGACTCTTTTGCGAAAGGCTAAGAAATCACCAGAGATAACGATAAAGGAAAAATTTAATTTAAATATGTGTAATAGAAGATACAAAACATCACATTCCCTGTAGCACCTTCCTTTGAAGGACCCTATTATTCAATCACTATTTCAAGTTAAAATCCTTATCGGGAAGATGGACTACGCTTCCTGCCACCAGGATGCAACCCAAGTCGACAATCTCACTTGTGAAAGATAGTGATACGCAAGACCTTTTAGAGAGTCTCTTAATGACAAAGGAAGGTTCGTTTAACCCTAGGAAGAGACCTTACAAGAGAAAGTTGATGCTGAAGGTACAAGGGTTGTTCGGGCCATCTGATGGGGGTCAGGTTGGTGCATTTTGACTGGGGAGCGATCGGAAAGAGCCATCGAAACTCGTGTCTACATGACCTCCATTAATGGCTAGATGCAGAGCTTTAACTCTCGTTGAAATTTATACCATTCCACCCATGCTATGCATCAAATGTGTAGTTAACTTGACTCCTTTGTGACATGACTAGTTAGGTTGCGTTCTCTTAACTACTGACTTGTAGTTAACCCCTTATTTCAATAAGATTGTAGCTGGGATCTCATTACCCGATCGTCGGTATGAAAGGGATGGGTTTATCTCTTTACTAATCACTCTTAGTTGTTAAAGGAACCCTATTATTTTCACCCAGCTATATAATGATACTAAACGCTAGTGGGGTATAGTTCTTAGCCCTTGCTTTCTATGTCAGGTAAATGCATTATGTTAAAAATTATAATACTTAGTCCTGTGTGCATGAACACCGAAATATCATGTCTAGGGAAAGGATAGGATTGTAGGTTCTAAGCCTAAAAGTATACAAATACATTTTATGACTAGAGATGAACAGGTTGAAACCTTAGATAATTTCTTGAACCACTAGACTAATATAAAAGGGTTATCGCATAAAGATAAGAACTTAAGTTACCTCACAATTTTTTTATTTATTTTTGTCATTTTAATGTATATTACATGTGGTATCAGAGAAAAATTTACAACACTGGGCTTGAACAAGGCCACATTAGTTGTTTAATATATATTATGATTTATGTAAAACTAATAAACCTTATGGTTACAAACAGAAAGCCCTTTCTGTTTTGTGTTAATTATGGCATCTCAGGACGATGCAGAAATCAAGATGGAAGGAAATATGCAACAAAGACCTACTAGAGATCCAAGACAAAATAGTGACGGAAGCTCACCCACGGAGGTGTTGGAAACAATGAGGAATCTTATTGTATAATTGTAGATTTTCAAAGCCGACAATGAAAAATTGAAGAAAGCACAACACGAACAACAAGAGATAAATGAAGTCCTGCTACGCAGTATAGTGACCAAGAAAATCCCAAAGGACCATAACCATGATGAAGAGGTCAGGAAAAGGGCCTCCAAGAACTTTGGGCTAGAAACAAAAAAAGGAGACAGTTCGTCTGAAGGAACACCTTCAGCTGAAGACAAAACTAAACCAGACAGAAAAAGAAAACAAGTAGACCACCTTGAAGGAGAATTTAAAAAGATTAAACGAGCTACCTTTAATGGAGAATCCAGGACAGGAGAAGAAGCATAGGCATGGTTGTTGGACATCAAAAAATACTTCCAGATCTACATCTATTCCAGCAACATGAAGGTTAGAATGGCCATCTACAATCTGAAAGGGAAGGCCAACATTTGGTGGCAATACCTGAAATTCGCCAAGGGATTAAAGGAGAAACAGTTGGAATGGTTTGACTTTAAGAAGTATTTCAAGAAACAATACCTTTTTTAAAGCTATTATGAAAGGAAGACGAAATAATTTTATGAATTATGACTTGGACAAATGAAAATGGAGGACCTTATAAATTAATTTCTGAAACTACTAAGGTTCGTACCATATATCCGGGAGGATAAGGTAAAAATCCAACGATTCTTAAGTTGTTTACCACAATCCTACAGGGACATAATTGAGTTTGAAAAACCCAAATCCTTGAGTGAAGTATTCAGGAAAGAACGAATGTGCTATGACCAATATAAAAAGCGGATAGAGTTTCCCAAAGCCTGGAAGGATAGGAAACAAGATCGAATGAACCAGCGGAAGAAGGGATACCAGCCAAATCCTTATCAGAATGCAGCAAAAAGTTTTCTGAGAAAGTATTTTCACTCCAATCATCTCAATACGCAAAGCAGCGGTAAACCGATAAACCTAGAAATGAAGAAGTTTGGGGATAGCTCCCGCGAGCCATTAAAGTGTTGGGAATGCAGAGAGCCTCATCTAAAGAGGAACTGTCCACATTTAATTTTAGCAAACAGAACTGTTGTTCATAATTTGCAGGAAGCCTCGACAGTGGGAGAGGTGGGCAGAAGCCTGGATCGGATAAATGTAGCCATAGATGGTCGACAAGCTGACCACCAGTCCTCGGTGGTAGAAATCGAAGGTAAAATAAATAACACTCGAATTTTTGTTCTAATCGAACCTGGAGCTACGTTAAGTTATATCACTCTTGATGTAGTAGAGTCAAATAAACTTAAGAAACTAAAGTATAGAAAATCATGGCTTGTACAACTAGAAATAGGTACTAAAAGGAAAGTAGTTGACTTTATTTCTAATTTTGAGTTCATCTTAGATGGTCGAAATATAAGGACAAATCTAAACATCCTACCACTAGGATCTTATGATATGATTATCAGGGTGGATTGGTTGGAACAACACAAAGCAATACTATATTTTTATATACAGATACTTAGCTATAAAGACGATTTTGGCACTACTAGAACAACCCAAGGTATATCAAAACCTGTATCAGTCAGACAAGTTTCAGCAATGCAACTCAGGAAATGTATGAGAAAGGGATGTCAAGTTTATTCCATCCAAGTAATGAATCTATTAGGAAAAGAAGATAAGCCAAAGTTAGAAGACTTTGTTTTCCTACGTGAATTCAGAGACATGTTTGTGGATGAGTTACCAGAATTACCTCCTAGAAGTGAAATAGACTTCTCCATGGACCTACTACCCGGTTAAGCCCCTATCTCAAAAGCACCTTACCGAATGAGTCTACCAGAACTGATAGAATTAAAAATACAATTATAGGAATTGTTGAACAAAGAGTATATCAGATCGAGTGTTTCACCATGGGGGGCACCAGTCCTCTTCGTGAAAAAGAAAGTCGGTACTCTAAGACTATCTATCGATTATAGACAAATGAACAAAATGACTATTAAAAAAAAATACCCCTTACCAAGTATAAATGATCTATTCGATCAAGTAGGTGGGGCCGATATATTTTCAAAGTTGGATTTATGATCCGGTTATCATCAAGTTAGGATAAAAGATGAGGACATAAACAAAACAACTTTTCGGAAAAGATATGGACACTACGAATTCGTAGTCATACATTTCAGACTCACTAACGGACTGACCATGTTTATGTGCCTGATGAACAGTATTTTCAGTCAGTACTTAGACAAGTTCGTGGTAGTATTTATCGACGATATTATGTTCTATTAAAAAATAGAGGAATAACATGATGAACACTTAAGTATAGTTCTGCAAACGTTGAGGAAACACAAACTATACGCCAAATTTGACAAGTGTGACTTTTATCAAAAAGAAATACAATATCTAGGACATGTAATTTCAGTAGAAGGCATTTCCATAGACCTAAAGAAGATAAAATCCATTATGGAATGGTCGGTACCTAAGGATGTAGTCGATATCCGATCATTCATGGGAATCACCAAATATTACCACAGATTTATAGAAGGGTTTTCCAAGATAGCCTACCCTATCACGTCATTACAAAAGAAAGGAGCCAAGTTTAATTGGTCAGAGAAGTGTTAAGATAGTTTTAACAAGATGAACAAATTATTGACAACTGCACCCATGTTGAAGGTAGCAGACCCAGATAAAGACTTCACCGTATGTGTTGATGCAAGTAAAGAAGGACTAGGTGGTGTCCTAACTCAGGAAAGACACGTTATTTGTTATGAGTCTCAGAAATTAAAAGAACACGAGCAAAATTATGTCACTCATGACTTGGAATTGGCAGTGGTAATACATGCCTTAAAAATGTGGTGACACTACATAATGGGCATAAAAGTTTTACTATTGATAGATAATAGCGGGCTGAAATATCTGTTTGGCCAACCAGATCTTAATGCAAGACAAGCAAGATGGCTAGCCTTCTTGAGTGAATTTGACTTTGAGGTCAGACATATCAAGGGTAAGGAAAATAAAGTAGCAGACGCTTTAAGTAGAAGAGTCCATGGGTTATTTGAGATAAATATTAGCAGGGCAAAAAGTGATCTGGAACAAACAATAAGGATGACAGGTATTAATGATGGAAATTACACTCAGATGATGGCATAATTACAAAACAATACCACAAACTCAGATAAACTAGATCTAAGTATCGACAAGAAGGGACTATTACAATTTAAAAACAAACTTTACATACCAGATTCAGCAGAGTTAAAATTAACAGTTTTGGATGAAGTGCATAAGAAACCATATTTTGGCCATCCAGGTTACCAGAAAACAATAATAGCACTTAGAAATCTATTTTACTGGCCTAATATGAAGGGAGAAACAACAGAGTACTTGGCTAGGTGTCAAGATTGTCACCAGGCTAAGGCTGAGCACCAGCATCTAGTCGACCTATTACAACCATTACCAGTACCATAATGGAAATGGGAGACCATATCGCTGGTCTTTATAACAGGTTTTCCTAAAACTCATAAACAGAATGATTCTATCATGGTTGTAATTGATAAACTCAATAAGTTTGAACACTTTATTCCTGTAAAGTCTACCTTTAAAGCTATAAACATTGTTGAAATATTCATGAAAGAATTTTCAGACTGCATGGTATTCCTAAAATGGTGATTTCAGATAGAGACCTAAAACTCACATCTGCTTTTTGGAAGGAATTGTTTGCGGGGCTAAATACTAATTTGAATTTTAGTACGAGTTATCATCCACAAATGGATGGACATATCGAAAGGACAAACCAAATCATAGAGGATATGCTCCGCATATACGTAAGAACAAAACCGAAAAAGTGGGAAGACTACCTGCAGTTGGTAGAATTTGCACATAACAATGGGTACCAAACTTCGGCTAAGTTGAGCCCTTTCAAAATACTATATGGAAGAAAGTGTATGACTCCAATTAGTTGGGATAACCCAGCTGAAAGACTCATGGTTGGACTAGAGATGCTCCAAGAAATGGAGAACATGGTAAGGAAGGTACAACAGAACATGAAACAAGCACAAGACAGACAGAAGATCTATGTAGATTAGAAAAAAAGACACTTGGAATTTCAATTGGGAGACCATGTTTATTTGAAGGTCAAAGCCTAAAAAAGCTCGTTGAAGTTAGGGAATTGTGCCAAGATGGCACCCAGGTTTTGTGGTCCCTTCGAGATACTAGCTCAAATTGGATTCATAGCATACCAACTTGCACTTCTAGCTAATCTAAGAATTCATAATGTATTTCATGTTTCTTTGTTGAAAAAATATATTCATGACCCTACTCATATGATTGATTGGAACTTGTTGCAGGTGGAACCCGAAGGCGAGTTCTAGGTGGAACCTCTGCATATTCTGGACCGGAGAGAAATAGTACTTCGGAACAGATCCATCGCTTAGGTAAATGTGAAATGGAATCACTTTATTATTGAGGAGGCCACTTGGGAGTTGTAGGGAGAGTTGCAGAAATCTCATCCAATCATGTTCCAAGAAAGGAATGAACACTGAGGACAATGTTTTATTGAAGGGGGAAAGTATGTGACATCCCCCAAAATAAAGTATTTTTGAAATTTAAATTTGTTGGAAAATTATTCCATTCTTAGTAAATTCGAATTTGGAATTTTTTTTCCATTTATGGAAATTCTGAATTTCGAATTTGAGAATTGTAATTAATTATTATGATTGTTGGGTAGAGATCTAATTTGACCCAACTAACTATTTGACTATGACACTTATATGAAAACATAATATTTTATATTGATTGCAGGAGGACAAATGGAAAAACCATGTTAAAATCAGCTGACCATGACTCCATGAGTGGGGAACATGTTGGAACTACCTCTGGGATGATTGTTACAAGTGGAAAATCAAATATTTGTCCATTGGCATCCCTTGAAAATCAGGGATTTGGAAAGTTGGAAAAATCCCCAACGGAGGGAAAAAGACCTAGGCAAAAATATTTTTTTTATAAATAGCATATGTGAGGAGGCAGGACGCTGCCAAGTATGCTAAGGAAAAATAATATTGGTTTTCTTGTTATTATGAACACTATGGATTGAGTGTGAGGCAAGAGGAATTTGCTGGAGTTGAGGGACATTATTGAGGAGGAGTTTTCCAAGTTCTCCCTCATGGACTCATGGTCAGGCTAGGGGGTGAACTGGGCAAGTGATTTGACTTCCCTGTTCTATGGTTGGGAGGAACGTGGTTGTTCCCTTTTCCTTCCCATGAATTGGTTCAGATATGTTAAATCTTCTCCTTCTTTGTTTTGAATGATTTTTGTATATCTAATATCACACATCTATTCCTGCTAAGTTGAAATAATTTCCATGGATGATATTTGTTCATTGTATGAAGTTTATAATCAAAAACCAATTCTGGAATAGTTCCTCCTGAAACTTAAATTCTAGGCATAATCCATCTAGGTGTAAATGAACTTGAAGGAACAAATCTGTCTACAAATGTATGCGTATTTCTGTAGTTGAAATATTAGACAGACCTATCTAGGAATAATTGAAGTTGAGCAAGTCTTTCCTCATATTACATATAGACTTATATATGTATTTATATACGATATACACCAATATGGTTGTAGTTAGTACTGTGCATAGGTTTTATTAAATGAAGATCTAATGGTTCAAATAGAAACCCCACTTATACAAATATTCGTGGTCATAGCACTTGAACAAACAAATGATGCCAATAGGTAACCATCTACCTCTTGTATAAATAAAATTATTAAATCGAAGAGTTTGAAACTCTTCTTAAACCCTGTTATAGAACCAAATGAAATTAGATAAGTCCGCTACTCTATTATAAGACAATACATAAGCCGAATACTCCATGAGAATAAGGATTCGAAGATAATTAGACAGAACCTAATTACATGTTGTTCGATCTTTTAACCATTGCACATAAAAAATAAAGGGACCCAATTGTAGAAATACATATTGTATGAAGTAAGTTATAAATTTTTTTTCTTTGAATATACATGCGAGCAACCCACTCAATGTTCGTGACAGTGGGCGATATATAATTTGACAGCTACGATTGTACAGTTCTATACCTAGACTTGCAAATTCAAAATGCCTTATCGTTTCCAACCTATACAGGCCAAAACTCTAATTCGGGACGAGATCCTACTAGTTTAGGCATTTCATGAAAATATTTACACAATTAATTAACAAGTCGAATTATGAATAGATGGAAACAGACATAGGCTAAATAACTACCAATGCTAATGTTATAACTTAAATAAAGTTTGCATGTATAAAAGTATAAAACACATAATAATGATGAACGGAAACTAGGGAGTCTTGAGTACAACAACATACTCCTAGTAGTAATCAAGTCCTTATGTTATATATATACTACTATACTAGGCTATGAAAAACATTATAATACTACTATACTTCCATGCATGGTAAAGAAAAATTAAATTATTGTGAATGTATGTATAACTAATAATAAGAAGAATCCTGGATAAATAAATAGAATAACCAGGAAATGATTTAAGCTCTGAAATACAAAACTAGTTTTGGAAATGGAGGGAGTTATGATAAACTCAAAAAATTTAAAAGTGCAGAACTCATTTACTCTTCATAAATATCCACAGTTGAATAAACTCAATATATGATGACTAGGTTACAAAAAGAATGGTTGTCCAGATTTTTGTAAAGAAAAGTATAACATAACATAGGTGGTATTGAAGTTCACTACTCTAGTATTTTTCTCGACTTCGCCCGAAAACAGGAGAAGGAATGGTTAAGGAGTAAGCCCCTTCCAAGTTATAATTACCACTACAACCAGACGCAAGGTTTGCATTCCTTTATAATCTCCGAAGTAGTAACATAAAGTAGGGCGTATCCCTAACCAACCAATATAGAAAATTTTGACGAAAGATGGTATATAGCCTTGGTCCTCAGTACCAGTGAACTCTAAAGGCTAAGTCTGAGGAATAATGTACCTGGAACCAGAATACCTTTCATGCAGACAATAGGGACCGGCCCCAAAGTCTAGTGGAATTGACACCTTTGTAAGAGAGATTCACCATTAAAATGATTAGTAAAAAATACGAAAATAAAAATAAACGAGAATCTACAAAAGAACCATAAATGGAGGCAATGAAAAAATTTGAATTAATACGTAACTCATGGTTGGAATATGGAAACTTGTTCTTGTTGCATTTCTGGTTGAGTAAATGTCCCGAGTCGAGGGAATTAGTCCAGGGATTCCTGATGGGTACCACACATCAACGGGGTCACATCATTAGCGTGATACCAAGCCGCAAATCTAATTCTCATAAAGGAAATTCAACAGTACTAACTTTCCAACATATAAACTTTGTAAGATACGTGATACAGATAGATGAAGACCCTGTGTAAATGTTACTTGAAATTCAGAATCTATAACTAAGTATTTAATACATACTGAATCAAATAACCGAGGTACTTTTAAGCCAACCCTAACTACAGAGATAACCTAGTGTTGAACCCAAAAGGTTTTATGCAAATCTCATAATCGATAAGGGTAGGAATCCCTTTTAATACCCCAAGCCTTATGCCGTAGATTTTTTTTCCTTCTCTATTAAAGAAATATTCGAAACCACCGCAGTCCTTTCCAAGGGTATCGTGTCAATGTAACAACTTTCGAAGAACAAAGGTTATGTATAACACTCAGTTATTTATTTATCAAACTGTGAATGTAACAACCTTCGAAGAACACAGGTTATGCATAAGACTCAGTTATTTATCTATCGAACCTCAGAGACTCTTCTACAAAAGGCTAAGAAATCACCAAAGATAACAATAAACGAAAACTTTAATTTAAATATGTGTAACAAAAGATACAAAACATCGCATTCTCTATAGAACCTTCCTTTGAATGACCCTATTATTCAAGCACTGTTTCAAGTTAAAATCCTTACCAGAAAGATGGAATACGATGTCTTCCACCGGGATGTGACCTAAGTCGACAATCTCGCTTGCCGAAGATAGTGATACACAGGACCTTTCAGAGAGTCTCACAATGACAAAGGAAGGTTTGTTTAACCCTAGGAAGAGACCTTACAAGAGCAAGTTAATGTTGAAGGTACAGGGGTTGTTCGGGCCACGTGATGGGGGTCAGGTTGGTGTGTTTTGACTAGGGAGGGATCGGAAAGGGGCATCGAAACTCATGTCTACAGGACCTCCATTAATGGCCAGATGCAGATCTTAAACTCTCGCTGACATTTATACCTTTCCACCCATGCCATGCATCAAATGCGCAGTTAACTTGACTCCTTTGTGACATGACTAGTTAGGCTGTGTTCTCTTAACTACTGACATGTAGTTAACCCCTTATTTCAATAATATTGTAGTTTGGATCTCATTACCTGGTCATCGGTATGAAAGGGACGGGGTTTTCTCTTTACTAATAACTCTTAGTTGTTAAAGGAACCATATTATTTTCACCTAGCTATACAATGATAGTAAACGCTAGTGGGGTATAGTTCTCACCCCTTGCCTTCTATGTCAGGTAAATGCATTATGTTAAAAATTATAATACTCAGTCCTGTGTGCACGAACATCGAAATCTCATGTCTAGGGAAAGAATAGGATTGTAGGTTCTAAGCCTAAAACTATACAAATACATTTTATGAGTAGATATGAACAGGTTGAAACCTTAGATAATTTCTTGAACTACTAGACTGATATAAAAGGGTTATCGCATGAAGAGAAGAACTTGAGTTATCTCACAATTTGTATTTTTATTTTTGGCATTTTGAGGTATATTACTTGTTCAAGCATCGTCGATGAAAGGACTGCTAACCTCTCCATCCACTACTCAAGCTTGACCATCCTGACCAGTAGATGAAAATCGAACCAAGCATAGGGATGATCTTGCGAATGCTAAATTGATCTCGAGAATATTACCCGTTGTTAGGAGCCTATAATGTACCTTTTTGCTCATACTTTTTGCTATCATTACATCCTTTTCCCACTCATATTTAAGCCTACATTATCACCTTAATCTATTTTTCCAAAGGTATATAACGTTTCTTCTCTTTGTTATATGTTTAACTTATTTTACCTGTAATTTTACATTACTTTCATACTTAGCCATTAATCATAAATATATAGTTGCTAAAACAGTTTGAAGACTGTAGTTAATATATTGTTGCTGCTTGAAGGCTACGTTGCTGAAACAATAAAACAATATGCAAATCCCGTTGCTGAAACAATCTGTGATTTGCAATGCTGAAACAGTATTTAACATACAACAGTAACAAGAAAAGATAATTAAATGAGTTGTTACATTGTCCGCAATAGATGGACCTCAAGCCAGCACCATTACAACCATCGTTGCTACTTGAAGACCACGTTGCTGAAATAGTCAAACAGTACGCAAATCCTGTTGCTAAAACAGTCTATGATTTGCAATGCTGAAATAATATTTCACATATAGTAGTAATAAGAAAATATAATTAAAGGAGTTGTTACACTGGCTGCAACAGCTGTACCTCAAACCAACACCATTACAACCACTATAACAACATTTTTCTACGGAAGATCAGAATATCCTATTTCAACATAGAAGATTAGATCAGACTAAGAATAGGATTTGTATATACACATGTAATTTTATGCTTAATTGTATTAAGAGGTTATCCTCTTTAAATAGGGGAGAAATCAGCATTAGAGGTAGATTACGGAAGGCTTAGCTAGAAGGAAATTCCAGAGAAGGAGCGTGTTCACTTTTGATATTGTAACTTGTCACATTGGACAGATGAATAAAATATCATTTTAAGCAATTCTTCTTAGTTCCCTTTCATTTCTGGGGAATCTTATGAGAAGGAGACGACCCAAATTCTTCACAAGATTCACCCATTAGGTTATGTAGTGTGTTAGTATTGTTTTTATTCATACCTTGTTAAAACTTTGTTTTGTTGAAACTCTGTTTCAATTGATTGTTACATTGTTTTCATACAATTCTATCCTAGGTAAGTGTTGATCATTTTGATCAGTAATTCTTTTTGCAGAATGAGTTTATGAAAGTGTGATAGTCAGAGACAGGTGCTCAAGATTCCTACTTTGCGGAATATGGTCCTATTCTCTGTCACAAAATAGTTAGTCTTCTTTGCAGTATGCTAAAAGGTTCCTTTTTCCTAGGTTGTTGTTTCTTAATGTAATCTAGGATTCTTTTGATAATTATTTTCCTTTGAATCTTGAATTATGTAATAGATAGATTGCTTTTACTGTAATTCAAAGTAGAACTTCAGTCTGTTCAAAGCAAGGTGTGATCAGTGTAAATCTTACTACAACTTTGGATTTCTTTTGAGATTGAGCATATATAGTGTGTGATTGCCTTTGAAATAAACAGACTTCCCTGGGTTGACAATTTATGTAACACTTGATTGTTTTAATTAATAAACAATTATAGTGACCAACATTTTGGCGTCGTTGCTAGGGAAGGAAATTATAGATTTCAAAAGCATTTATGTTTTTCTCTCAGATGTACAGATTGCATGAGATGACACGGACCCCCCAAGGAAACTGAACCTACTGGTGGAAGGGGCAGAGGAAGGGGAGGAAGAAAGACTTTTATCGACAAGATTATATCAAAATCTGAATCTTTTGTTCCTCAACGAACAAGCTCTCAAAAACCAAAGCCTCAACCTTCCTTTCAAGCGAACTTTGAAACAAAGACAGTTGAAAAACTAGTAGACAACATTGAGGATTGAGCAAGTGCAGTAGGGGAACAAACAAAATAAACCATGGATGGGTATAATGAAGAACTGCACCATGAAGAACAGGTAGGTCCTGAAGGAGAGGTAAACGATGAAAACTCTTTTTCTACCTTAGGATTTCCTATTGGT
>SNQJ01S0029695.1:143752-157279 GCA_010110895.2 Picea sitchensis | reverse complement strand
TGCCTAGAGAATTAGTCACAGATGGAGGACCTCCTTTCACCTCTCATGGTTTTAAATCCACCCTTCAAAAATATCATATTCATCATAGAATGACTACACCATACCACCCCCAAGCCAATGGACAGGTGGAAAGAACAAACAAAGTAATAGAAGCCATTCTCACAAAAATAGTGAAGGAAAACCAGAAGGATTAGTCTCAAAGGCTCCCTGAATCATTATGGGCTTACATAACTACCTGGAGAAATACTACAGGATTCCCCCCCTATGAATTAGTTTATGGAACAAGTGTTGTCTTTCCTATGGAATTTGAAATCAAAACCTTAAGGAATGATTTAGTTGTTAACCTTGATTTGACTAATGCACAGACAACTAGGTTGCAATAGCTTAATGTATTGGATGAAAAAAGATTAGATGTCATTCACCAGACAACTATGATTCAACAACAAAGAACAAAACGGCATGATAAAATCATCAAGCATAAGCAATTCCAAAAAGGTAATTGGGCTTTATTGTATGATTCTCGGTTTAAAGAATTTCAAGAGAAACTATGTACAAGATGGCTAGGACCTTATGAATTGGATATTGTTTTCCCCAATGGAATAGTAAGGCTCCTAACAATTGATGACTCTAAAACATTGTTATTAGTGAATGGTCATCGGCTCCATCTGTACCAGCGACCCATTTCCAAAGAAGATTTTAAGGCCACATGTGTGGCAGATTCACATTATCTCTTTTTAGAGGAGCCTCCTGCCCCTCATTGCATTTAATTTTTCTGAATTTAATTTTTTAGTATTAGATTAAATTTCTTTTACTAATAATCCCTGCCAAGGAATGACATGTTACAATTGATTCTTTTGCAGATTCTTGATCTAGAAGAGGCCTACCAAGAAAGGACAATCTTACTACAAGCAGATCCAAGCTTCATCTTGTGAAGAATTGCTCTCTCTTTCTTCAATCCATTCATCTTCATTTCCCATTCAACATCCCCATCATTCATCCCCTCTCATTTTTTTTTCTCTTTCCATTCCCTGTCCCCATTTTCCCATTGTTGAAACACCACTCTTCATCAACATTTTTCCCCATTTTCCCATTGCTAAAACACCACTCTTCAGCAACATCTTTTCCCATTTTCCCATTCTTGAAACAACACTCTTCAACAACATTTTTCCCCATTTTCCCATTGCTGAAACACCACTCTTCAGCAACATTTTCCCCCATTTTCTCATTGCTGAAACACCACTCTTCAGTAACTTTTTTCCCCATTTTCCCATTGCTGAAACACCACTCTTCAGCAACATTTTTCCCCATTTTCCCATTGCTAAAACACCACTCTTCAACAACATTTTTCCCCATTTTCCCATTGCTGAAACACCACTCTTCAGCAAAATTTTCTCCATTTTTCCCATTGCTGAAACACCATTTCTTTAGCAATATTTTTCATTGTTAAAACATCACTCCTCAGCAACATTTTTCCATTATTTCTTGTTGCTGAAACACCACTTTTTCAGCATTGCCCATTTTTCCATTGCTAAGACATGACTATTCAACATTTCCTGTCATAAAAACATCTTCTTCAGCTCTTTCGCTCTCACTTCTCCTATTTTTCATACTACATTCTATCCTTTCAATACCTTCTCCCATGATTAAACAAACCCTTGATACAATTTCTCTCATAATTCCAAAGTTTCTCCCATGATTACTGCAGATCTATTATGAACAAGCACTATATTTCTCGAAGTATGAATCAAAGGTAAAGATGAGGTATGTAAACTTTATATGTAAATACAATTGAACTATGGCTAATGAGAAGATTTTGATTCATTATTACCATACACTTAAAGTAATTTTAGCCGTAGTTGGGGGGGGGGAATATCGAAACTTTATGCCATCATTTCACACGAACTGACTACCGTCACTTCTTTTTACCCATTATCTCATCTTTTCACCATCATTTACATGCCCTCATCCGTAAAACTTACTCTGTTCGGGTGCGGTTACTTGGCTCTATGACTATGCATTTTACTGAGCTAAATAGCTATGGGAGGTCCTGTTATACGATACAAACCCGCCACGACAACCCTGCTAGAATTGTATCCAGTAGCCTACCAAATCTTTCAGTAGGCAGGCTGGTTGGGTTATTTTGAGAGGCTCCAGGGATTTGATCAACAACAGGTTCTTCAATTTGCTTGGAATATTCAAGAAGACCATTCTATTGTTCAAGGGGTTCGGATTTCAGTCACAGAGGAAGATATAACACAGGTTTCAGGTCTTCCCGTCACTGGCATTCATTGGTTCAGCCGCAAACACATTATTCTTAATGCCCAGCAGGATTTTCTCTTGCCAGGAGAACAATTTGAGCCTAAATCCCGGGGTGTTTGAATTAGCTCATTGTCGCCTCCTTGGCCGAAAGTTGCAGAGTTTGTCAAGCACTACCTTACTTGTGAAGGCCGATACCAGGTAGTTTACCAGGATGACTTTGTCTTGTTATCTCATTTACGACATACTAGACTGGTGAATATTCCTTACTATCTGCTCGGATGTCTTAGAAATATGTCGCATTATTGTAGACAAGCTAAAAATCCCATCCTTTCCCTCACCCATCACCATCTCATTCAATTACTCATCCAAAAGGGTTTTTCCCAACAAAACCCTCTCCTAAACAATCCACCCATAAACCGTGAAGAAGCTACTGAACATCCTGAAAATCCTCATGAAGAGCAACCACACAACCTTCTCGACCCTCCAGAAATACTTATTAATCTGCCTACAGATCCAATTGATCCAATTAACCCTCTTACCATACGAAGTCCATCCCACAATTTACCAAAATTATCTACTCCTACTATTCATATCCTTAGCGATGATTTTGAAGTAGATAAACCTAATAACTCTCCCTACTCCATCACTGAGGAAAAACCCACTCGCAAAAGAAAGAAGTAAACTACTACTTTTCCTTCCTTTTTACCTAAAAAATGAACTAGGGCTTCAACCAAATCAGCAGTTACTGCCACTACCCTAAATCCCCAACCCATTTTGCTAAAATCCCATACACCTCCACCCTCCCAAATCCCAGAATTTTTACTTGTTCAACCCACGAGCACTGAAACACAAGAACTAGAAGCTCAGGGTGTTGCAACATCATTTTCTTTATATCAAGTAGCTGTCACACAAGAACCAGTTGCTCATTCAGTAGCTCTCACACAAGAACCAACTACTCATTCAATAGTTGTTACACAAGAACCAGCTATAGCTGTTACACAAGAACCAACTATAGTTGTTACACAAGAACTAGCTACAGCTGAAACACAAGAACCAACTGCTGACTTTATTCCTAAAATACAAGAATCAGATGCCCAGGGTGCTACAACATCTTTTTCTTTACATCAAGTAGCTGTCACACAAGAACTAGCTACTCATTCAGTACCTGTCACACAAGAACCAACTACTCATTCAGTAGTTGTTACACAAGAACCAGCTATAACTGTTACACAAGAACCAACTACAGTTGAAATAGAAGAACCAACTGCTGACTTTATTCCTGAAATACAAGAATCACATGCCCAGGGTGCTGCAACACTATTTTCTTTACATCAAGTAGCTGAAACACAAGAATCAATTGCTCCACAAGAACCAGCTACTGAGGTTGTGACCATTACACAAAAACCAGTCACCCCTCTTGATACACCTATGACAGATCAACAACCAGAACCAACAATGGCTTCCCTCTTACAAGAGAATGAGTTTCTAAGATCATAACTAGAAGCTTACAAGAAAGAGTTGATAATGGCAAAGAAATCCTATGACAGGGAACTTAATTTGTATACCTTAGCTCGCATAGCGGCCATGGCAGAGAAAAACGCAAAAGGTGATTAGTATAGAGAGTATACGTGCAGCCAATGTGGGGATATTTATGATCAAGCAGGCTACAAAGTGGTTCAAATCCCAATTCCTGGAGCTTCCCTTGCACCTACGACTTTTGCAGTTAAAATAGAGGAACGCCCTACTGTTACACAAGAACCAGTAGGACCTTAAAAAATTCCAAAAAGCAAAGCTAGTCTACAAAAACCCTGGCCTATAACAACTATTAAGTTCGAAGCTCTTGTTTTCATTAGTAAAGTTGTTGAAACTCTGCCTATTGATGAATTTTCCCCTCATGGCAAGATTAGTACCCCTACTTTTGTGGAACAAGCCACTCAGACTCTACCTCAACCTACCACTTGCGATGCTGGAACACAAAATCAACCATGGAATGAGCAGGGAATAATGAACAAATGGAAAAAAGAGTCTGCTATTACACAGAACAAAACCTTGCAGGAGCACAAACTACTTTGGCTGAACCACATATATTCAAACTAGGAAGCTTTGGAGCAAACACGCAAAGAATCTCGTGCCCATAAGAAGCAGAATGAGGAGTTAAAATGAAAATTGCTCTTGATGTTCGATTTGGTACAAAAATTGTTGGCTGCTAGGAAACCATCCTCAAATTTCTCTCTCTTCCTTACAGAACGACTTGCATTCTTTCAGATGAAATCAATCAAAGATGGAAGAGCCTATGCAGTGTTCAAAACAAAAGATTTTGTTCAAACTTTTGTAGAAGCCTATACTATTGATCAGCATCTACTATGCGAGTTATATCTTCATAATGAAGCCATTCTTGAGAAAAGACAGCTTGATCTTAATCTTGTTGTTGGTGATATCATGATTCAGGCACTCACCTCCTTCCTTGCCAACCAGATTACATGGAAAAATGATTTTCTAGCTGCCAGGCATAATGAAGATAACCGTCTCCTCTGGATACAGCCAGAACCACAGAACGTTGCCACCTTTGTTGCAGAATATTATCATTTTTTGAAGAAACCAGGGATGATTCAACATATGTGGCAACTACAGGCAACAATACTTCAGGATTGTCAATGGTTTATTAAATCCATAGAGACTGCTACCCTAAAAGCAAATAACTTGTTTTGTAAAAAATATTCTAAGAAAAGGTAGGAGCACAATCCCTTTAGTCCTACCAATCTTGAGACAAAAATCTTCTGGGTACCCAGTTACATCAAATGTGTCCAGCAATGCGTTGAAAACTGGATAGGTTATCAGTTCCATTTTCCCATTCTGTGGATGCCAGCAGAGAAGTATCAAGTTCATCATAGGTTTCCCAAGAAGGTTGAAGAAGCAGCCTGGCAAAGGCTACAACATGTTCAAGGATTCAGAGCCCCAACAGATAGTACTTTCTACAGCTACTGCTTAAGTAATTTTCACGCCCAGAGTCAGTATCCGGATTTTGATTCAGATTGAAGTTGCCTGAGGACATGCAACCTTTTTAGTTTGGGGGGATGTTAGGACCCTATAATGTACCTTTTTTCTCATACTTTTTGCTATCATTACATCCTTTTCCCACTCATATTTAAGCCTACATTATCACCTTAATCTATTTTTCCAAAGGTATATAACATTTCTTCTCTTTGCTATATTTTTAACTTGTTTTACATGTAATTTTACATTACTTTCATACTTAGCCATTAATCAGAAATATATAGTTGCTAAAATAGTTTGAAGACTGGAGTTAATATATCGTTGTTGCTTGAAGACCACGTTGTTGAAACAGTCAAATAGTACGCAAATCTCATTGCTGAAACAATCCGTGATTTGAGATGTTGAAATAGTATTTCACATACAACAGTAACAAGAAAATATAATTAAAGGAGATGTTACATTAGTTGCAACAGTTGTACCTCAAGCCAACACCATTACAACCATCGTTGCTGCTTAAAGACCACGTTGCCGAAACAGTCAAACAGTACGCAAATCCCGTTGTTGAAATAGTTCATGATTTGCGATGCTGAAACAATATTTCACATACAACAGTAACAAGAAAAGATAATTAAATGAGTTGTTACACTGGCCGCAACAGCTGTACCTCAAGACAACACCATTACAACCACTGTAACAACATTTTACTATGGAAGATCAGAATATCCTATTCCAGCATAGAAGATTAGATCAGACTAAGAGTAGGATTTGTATGTACACATGTAATTTTATGCTTAATTGTATTAAGAGGTTCTCCTCTTTAAATAGGGGAGAAACTAGCATTAGAGGTAGATTACGGAAGGCTTAACTAGAAGGAAATTAAAGAGAAGGAGCGTGTTCACTTTTGATATTGTAACTTGTCACATTGGACAGATGAATAAAAGATCATTTTGAGCATTTCTTCTTAGTTCCCTTTCATTTCTAGGGAATCTTGTGAGAAGGAGAGGACCCACCTTCTTCACAAGATTCACCCATTAGTTTTTGTAGTGTGTTAGTATTTTTTTTATTCATACCTTGTTAAAACTATGTTTTTCTGAAACTCCATTTCAACTGATTGTTACATCGTTTTCATACAATTCATTCTTAGGTAATTGTTGATCATTTTGATTGGTAATTTTGTTTGCAGAATGAGTTTATGAAAGTGTGATAGTTAGAGATAGATGCTAAAGATTCCTACTTTGGGGAATATGGTCCTGTTCTCTGTTACATAATAGTTAGTCTTCTTTGCAGTATGCTGAAAGGTTCCTTTTTCCTAGGTTGTTGTTTCTTAATGTAATCCAGGATTCTTCTGATAATTATTTTCCTTTGAATCTTGAATTTTGCAATAGATAGATTACTTTTACTGTAATTCAAAGTAGAACTTCAGTCTGTTCAAATAAAGGTGTGATCAGTGTAACTTTTACTACAAATTTGGATTGTTTTTGAGATTGAGCATATACAGAGTGTGATTTCCTTTGAAATAAACAGACTTCCCTGGGTTGAGAAATTATGTAACACTTGATTGTTTTAATTAATAAACAATTATAGTGACCAACACCCGCCTAACTACCACCTCTAAGTGGCGCTATAAATTGAGACAGTGTACCTAGAGACTTTGAGTACACTTTGATTACTATGTACCTCCCGAAAGGGATACATGCAATTCGCATAGACCAAGAAAATATTGTAGCATTGAAGTTTAGCGACTTCAACCTCGACGAGAGAAAAGTATACAACATGTTAGCCCCACATAAGTACCTGACCAAAACAAAGGGAAAAAATTCGAAGATCGTCCCTCAGTCATGGACTATGAACCTCGCGCAGTCCACACTGCTCAACGTCATGAAGATTCCTCACTTTGGAAGACACCAAGAGGTGAATGCATGTGTCAAACTATTACTTTCTTGTTACCATGGCAGATACTTGTGTTTAAACCACTATATAAAAGCTATCCAACGTTGATCAATCGGATCACAAGGCTGAGTACACAAGTCCCTGACCTACAGGATTTCTATCCTAGAAAAACCATGGATCACACTCTAGCTCAAAGGATAAAGGACACCTATGACGATGTCGAGAAGGGAATGTGAGGCTATAAGGTAGCTTCTATCTAGAGTGATGTAGTGCACCTCTCTTGTCAATTTATCATAGGAAAGTTAGTTCACAAGAACCGACCCACCCAAGTCACTGGTTTTGTAGTCAACCTCGCAAGGAAGTGTGCACAGGGCCTACAAATGAATTGGGCAAAGTACCTGGTGAACCAATTAGAACTTGATTGCATAGAATCCTAGGATCAAGGGTATGAATTTCATTTCAGCTGGCTATTGATCCTGATCGCTTTCATTTCCTAGGAGATGCTAGAAGGTGCAACCTTCCCGGGCATCGAGCCCTTTGAACCTCTGGCCGCGAAGTTCGGTACATTGTAGTATTCCAGTGACATGAATAAGAAATGGTAGTCAAATGTAGTGTTCCATACATACTACAATCAACTGAAGACAACCATCCAGTCTGAGCCTCGTATGACCACGAATACTTTACATAGGTTCCGACCTTTGATAAAATTAAATGTTGATTGACATTTTATTTATATTACAGCACGGGCCGATGAACATAAGGAACAACTGCAGTCATACTACGAACTGATGGAAGAGGACCTGGAGGATATCACCAAGGAATGGTCGTCAGACCTCCTTCTTCCAGTAGACCCTACAGAGATATCCGACATAGATAGCACAAAAACTGCACAGGATACACCCGAACCTAGCAAAATAATGAAGACTGACAAAGTACAAGATTTAAGCAGTGCCTCGATGAAGACTTCTTCCATGTCACCATCGCAATAGGGTGATGGAGAAGAGATATATGGAATAGAGGATAAACAAAGGAGAGGAAAAGTAACATTGCCTAGAGAGAAGGAGGACCCCTCGAAGAAAATGAAGGTTTCCCCCCCGAAGCCTTCCTCCCGGAAGAAATCAAAAGAAACCATGACTAAATTGCAGACTATCCTCACCCCAAATGACTTTGATTTCATCGTAGCATCCATGAATGATGCTTCGCTGGAGATAGCAGAGAAGAAAGAGGCTAAGTAGGAGGAGATGCACAATCGAATTGAGGTTGAACTTCAAGGGGTGCAGCAGGAACTGCAGTCCATCCATGCAATTTCCACTGCACTTCTACCATTAGGAACACCAGAACTAGGAGATGAGCCAGCTCAACTCCACTGAATCTCTGATATAGTCAAAGCTCACCTTTCATGAGCACACGAAGAAACAACACAAGCCACCCAAGATTTACCACAAGTATAGGGAGTCCTTCTAGAGAAATGCAATACTGCAGAATGGGAAAAACTTGCTCTCCAAGCGAAATCGAATGAAGAAAAAGCACAGTTGCAGCAAAGCAAAAAATAATTGCTCACAGAGAAACTCGAAGTAAAGGAAATGGTCAACAGAGACTTTGCTCTATGACAGTAGTAGAAGTAAAGACCGAAGAGCGAGTTCCACAACAGGTGGCGTAACTTGAAGAAGTGATCCAGCAACTACAACAATGCATCGCATATTTGGAACTACGCACTGTGCCCGAAACCCTGTAAGACATAAGGGACATAAGAGAAGCAACTACCCACAGTGCAGTTGACATACTAAAATCTCTTGCCCTGGAATGGAAGTAGCTGAGTAACCGCAGTGCCCAAACATATGAGAACCTCACCGAGAATCCATAGTTACAGGCACTAGAGTCGCAGCTCTAGGAAGCAAAGCAGCATGCAGACACACTACAGGTACAACTGAAGGCCCTCTCGTCTGTAGAAAGAATGAAGTGGTCTCAAGAGAAACACACCGCCCAGCAACAGATCCATATGATTCAAAGAAAAGTTATTGAAGTAAATCAATGACTCAAACTAGTACAAGATAAGGAGTGCCAACTATTCACAGAGGTTGAAAGTTGAGGAGCAGATCTAGAACAAGTTGTCACCGCAATAGAAAAACACCTAGAAGGGCCCATGAATGACACAGTGATCCAAGAGTTCATCGAGCAAGAGATTGTCGCACAACAACAAGTCGAAGAAGCTCAAGTGAAGCTCGAGGTGTTCGAGGAAGAACTAGTGAGACTAGAGTGACTTGGGACGAGTCACATGTGAGTTTTGGGGGCCTGTTGGCCCTTGACCAAGTTTTGGGAGATTCATGGTCATGTTGACCTATTTTGGACTTTGACAGCCTGTTGAAGGAGGAGCGCAAGACAAAGCAAAGATCACGGGATATTAGCCCCTTTTTGGGTCCTTTTTGGGTTTTTGGGATTATGTAATGGGATTTGAATGTCAGCCCATGGGTTTACCCATGATTAGGCCTATTTTGTAATTTATAAATAGATGTCTAGGCAATGTAAGGGAGGGCATCTATGTGATTTTAGGCTGCTAGTCAAATGTAAATGTATGCTAAGTGTAGGTAGGGCTTGTAAGTGCTTTGTGGATGACTGTAAGAGATTTACAGAGCTAAGTCCAAGTGGTTGTAACAGATGGTGGAAGGATTTGTGTTGTAACGTAAGGAAGAAGGATCTAGTGAGCTACGCAGATCCTCCGTCCTATGTGGAGAAGGGTTCTGATACTCTGTGCATGTAACCTATTGAAGAAGATAATAAAGAAGAAGTGTTGGTTTACGTAGCCCCAGGTTGGGGGTGAACAATGTAAATACTGTGTTACTCTACTCTGTGTGATGTTCTGATGCATTTATATGTGATTTTCTAAGTGCTTTGAGATGATTAGATAGATCTTCTTATGCTTAGCGCTACTGATATGTGAGAACATTAGATATGATCTACTTGAATATCCTTAGTGCTTGATCTGCTAGATCTCATCTATTTACCTATGCTAAGTGCTTAAATACATTACATTAGTGTGAATGTTGTGAAGCTCTATTTTATCAACAAAGTGGATATTGATTGCATATTGAGGAACTTATGGTGATAAGTGATTTATTAAGTAGTACAATCACAGATCTGTGTCCCAACTAAGGTTGCAGACACTTGAGTCCTGCAGCCACCCCTACCTCTACCTCAGGTGAGACTTCATATGCTTCATAAGTGTTGTCGAAAGAGATGGTAATTAGGGTTTTGTTGGTGCATTGTTGTAGCATTGAACCCTAGGTCCGTCCCTATGCCAATAAAAAGATCGCAACACGAGAATATCAATACGAGGAAGGACAGCAGGAATAACCGCAAAAAAAAGGAGCGTAACTGTAGGGGATATCATAGATAAAAGGGTAGGGAAAGGAAGAATCCCTGTGAAGTCAGGTACAGGTTGAGTAACCAGCAGAGGAGCTGTCACATACCAAGCGGGATGGTGAGAAATGAAGCGAACACATAGGAAGAGGAATCCCCTTGGAAAGCAAGTTCAAAATAGTCCATGACGGTTATTGAGAATGGAGCGGGTGGACAAATATGCGGAGGGCACCTTCAAAAATCAGGTTGCACCAAAAGGAAAAGCGGCCATCACCCGCTAGGAAAAGGAAATCAAACAAAAATGCAAAGGCAAATCTTGGAATGCACTTTCACATGAAGCAGACTAGGTAACTTATCTGGGGACCACACAGCCTAGGGAAACCCTCTAACATAAAACAGTGGAGATGGCATGGCTAAATAATATGATGATTGAAAAAGTGAGTTAGGAAATGGAAGAATCCAAAAGGGAGGATAACATGTATCACAAGAAAATGTTGGACGAAATCCTGAGTCACCTTGGTAGTCTGGAAACTATTACCAAACTATGANATATGGAGCAGTTGGCTCCTAAATTTGACCTCTATCTGTGCTATGTCCATCACATGGAAATCACAACAGCTTATGGACATGGTGTGCCAGCCAACATCACGAAGAATCGCAGGATCTCCCAGAAGGAGGATAACAAGAGTTGGGCAGATGACGAAAAGAAACACATCATTGTGCTGGACGAGTGAATGGTTAGTCAAATGGTAAGTTCAACCAACAGCCTCTCCGGCCTAGTGTGTTGTCTCCACGTCTGTTTTTTATGTCAATATTCCTTTTCCTTTTCAAACTAGGTATGGTGGGATTGGCTTGGTTTCCCTTGGTGGCAGACCAGTCCCACCCCTTGTATATATCAGTGAGTGCAACTCGGAAACCCCTGGTCTGGTTTCCTACTGGGAAGGCCAAGAGATCCCCCTTTTTTGTATCATAATGTATTTTACAGTAATACAACTTCTTACATTCACATACAAAAACAAAAAGTGATTGTTACATATTTCGGTGTATCTATTCTGGAGTTTGAGGGAATGACTATAGTGAATATACTACCTATGTTTCATTGTTTGTTTTCTATTTGTTGAGTGCTATATTAATGCAAATTTCCCATAACATATTACAATGTAATATGTCATAACATATATTACTATAACATATTACATTGTAATATGTTATAACATATTACAATGTTATAACATATGCACTGATATTAAAATTGAAAACAAATATTTTCTGAATTATAACATATGCATAGATATTAAAACATATGTACATATATTATACATATGCACATATATTAAAATTGGAAACAAACTTTAAACTGTGAAATGTAAACTGTGAAATGTATTTAAAATGGTTCTTTCTTCCGACTTTGTAAATGAGGCTTTGACATGAAATATTGGTCCGTCTTTATCAATTTTTCTATCACTTCAAAGTGACTTTTACATATTTTTGTGTATCTGTTCTGGAGGTTGAGGGAATGACTTGAGTGAATATACTGCCTACGTTTCAAAGTTTTTTTCTATTTACAATAGTTTTATAATGGATACCATCTATTTTGGGTTTCCTAGTAGCCTCGTCACACCCCGAGAATCAAACATTCATACAGTTTGACTTATGCAAGTTCTTAGCAAATACAATGCACCAACAATTTTTAGATTTTAGGGGTATCAGGTCATTCAAGTAGCAGTCTCACTTGACCCATATGTTAATCCATCAAAACTACTCACATATGGGTTATTTTAAGTCTAGGATGGTGAATGTCCAGCCAACATGTTGCTCTCCCAACCATTGAGTGGGTGCTTATGGTAAGAGAACATGCCACCAATGAAGGTTTTTTGCAGTATGCAGACTCTTTTATGTCTATATTAGACTTTAATATCCACAATGACATATTCGTTATGATTATTCCTTTAGTCAAAGTGTCACTACAATTGCAAAACAACACCAGAGTGGGATACTGGTTCCTTTTTTAGCATTTTACTATGATAAGAGTCTATGATTTTGAAGAGGAGCCATATCAAAAGTGAGAGTTGAATTTGTTCTAGAAACAGAAAAATGTGAAATTCAGTCAATTGCTAACTACAAATCCAACCATATTACATTAAATGTTGATCAGATGAATTTTAAGGACAAATGAAATCTACACAAGTAGTCACTCATGTCTTACATAGAGATGTGACCAAGACTCATGACAATATGAAGAAATTGAAATAGGCATTAATCAAAGTGGAGAAATAGACGAGGAAAGATAAAGTGGTTACTAAAACAAGGAATTCCATAATCAACAATCTATAAAATAATATTTATAACTTATGATACTCTAATATTACATATGTAAAGATGGATTTATAAATTGAATTCCTAAAGATTTGAATTTTTTATAAAATACATAACGTTTGAAATAAAAAGTTGGACAGATTGAATTGTTTATGAAATTTTTATAAAATACTAAACGTTTGAAATGACTATGAGTTGGTCGTGGGGCTCCAGCCATGTGACCAAGCAGTGGGCGTGCCCATGGCTTGGCCACATGGTTGTCTGCCCGCGGCCAAGTCACAACCAATTTTAATAAGAGATTATCTATGCACAGAAAAATAGGGGATTTGAATCTATATCTTTAACACTTTAGTGAAAGATAGTCGATTCAGCTCATGGCTGACTGCTCAGGCACAAACTAATCACTTAAATTCTTACTCTATTCTTAATATTTGATTGTTAAATGTCTATATCAAATTTAAAAACTAAATATTTGATTGTTAAATGTCTATATCAAATTTAAAAACTAAATATTTGATTGTTAAATGTCTATATCAAATTTAAAAACTAAATATTTGATTGTTAAATGTCTATATCAAATTCACTATATCCATATTGTTTATAAATTATTTATTAATGTCCATATCAAATTCAGATTTTTAAGTAAATCCATATTGTTTATAAATTTATTGTTTGTGTGTATAATTTGAACATATAAACATGTAATTTTTA
>SNQJ01S0029695.1:126063-143742 GCA_010110895.2 Picea sitchensis | reverse complement strand
TACAATGATTTTCTATCTTTTAAAGTAAAGTTAAAAAATGTCTTAAAAATGATATTTTCCACTATATTTAAAGTATAGAAACATAAATCAATATAGGAGATGAAAATTCATATTTAAAAAAATGTAAATGGTAAAAAATATTTTAAGATTGAAAAATCCCTAAAACCATTTTTGATAAAAAAAAATAAAAAGTAAATTGAAAACAAATGAAAAAACAAGCATTTAAAAAAAAAAAGTTGAAACATTATGTATCAAAAAATTTAAAATATCAAAAATAACCTAAAAATGAAGGGGGATGTTACCCGTAGCACCATTTTTAAAAACCGGGTAAAAAACTTGACCGCCCCAAAAACAAGAACTTTGTAGAGTTCTTGTTAAGTTGGTAACTATGTTTAAACCCTTTTACTCATAGTATTCCTTTATGCAACAAATTATTCCAACACAAATATTATGGGCTTAGTGGGGTCGCATTCCCTTATACTCCCAAAAATCTTAGCAAATTAACCTTGTGACTAAGAAAAGAAGCAATAACATGAACGATTCCTTACCTAGTCCAAGCATTGACAAGATAAACTCCTTTTAACGAAGAAAATCCACCATAAAATAAAGAAAAATCCTCCAAGAAAGATATCCCCTTACTTCACCCAATAGCCAAATAAAACCATAGCAAGAGAGAGTAGCAAGAGAGATAGACAAATTCCCCAAAGAGGGCGAAAATTTCAGCCAAGAATCCTCTCCAAGATGGAAGAGTAATCATGTAAAAATGAAATGAAAGGATCTTGATTTATACAAATCCTAGTAAAAGTGTTTTTCCACTTAATTTTAGGGTAAACCACAAAGTAAGGGGACAACATCACTTAATTTTCCTCTTTACAATATAAAATCCAAATTTAACCCTAAAATGCACATAACAAACCCTAAAGAAGCATGATGTCACCCCTTTAGGGAAAAGTTTTAGCACCTTTACCAAATCATTGAGCTTGGAGATGAAACGTTGGGCCTCCAAGGGTCTCCCTCTCAAGCACTAGGGTCCTCCAATTACCCCTCTCCATCGAAATATACCAAGTCTCAAGTAACAACAACAACACCATGAGCCTTAGCCCTAGGGTGATGTCAACCTCCTCAAATGTGACGTTTTAGCCTCAAGAGAAAATTGTTGGGCAGGCTAAAGGATGGGCTATGTCATCCATGGTATATCCTCAGGCCTCCAAAGGATAAAATGGTCGTCAAGTTTGCGGATCATGGTATCCAACCTATGGGCTTCAAACCCCAAGGAATCCCAAGCTAGGCTTGTTCTTCCAAATATGTCCACCAACTAGGTCCTACAAAGACAATGAATGTACCCCCAAGGAGCTCAAGTCAAATGCACCATGATAAGTAAATAAAATCAATAAAAGAGCCATCTAAGCATATACATCCTCGTATTTATAGTTAATATTTTCATCTATCATTAATTTAACCAATATCCTCATATTGTGAATGTCAAAAAAATATTTTAAAATAAAATAAAAATAATATTAACACTACAAAATATCAAAATTTATTAAAAATTAAAAATTATATTTTTTAAAATTAAAAAATAATAATTAATTTATATTAAATATAAAAATAAATATTTTTTCAAAATTAAATAATTTATATTTGTTTTATTTTTAAATTTTAATGTGTACATACAATAACCTTAACCTTAAACTCAAGCTTGCAATAACCTTAACCTTAAACTCAAGCTTGTAATGACCATGGGTGTATACCAATGTACTTGCAATTGCCTAAGCATCTTATATTTAGGGTCTAGATATGTACAAATACCTCCAAGGAAACACGATATCAAAATTCTTAATTTTTTTCTCATCTCCCATGTGACAGTTCACCCATGAGCAATCTTTTCAAGATATACAAAGTACAAATACCTCCAAGGAAAGAATAATAAGGTTGTTAATGTCATTGTCATCTTCCCTTCACATTTGGCAAACACTTATGTTTTAGTTTTTTATTTTATTACCATAACACACGTACAATTTTGCAATTAGTATTTTAATGTTTTATGTATAAAATACAATACAATTTTTCAATAAATATTTTTATGTTTGACAAATAAAATATAATAATGGATCACAGATGAGTCATATTATATTATTATATTATTTTTCATGTATTTTGATGTTTTAGGTCATTTTAGTGGTAGGTTTGAGTCTCGAAAATTGAGATCGAGAACTTTCTAGAGCCATTTTGAAGTATTAAACGATTTTTTTAGGGTTTTGGTGTTTGTAACAAGTGCACACCATCTTGAAAGTGATATACATTCTGAGACCTTTCCAACAATGCAAATCATGTGTGAATCGAAGTGCATATGTGAAAGTTATGCATCCTGCAAGTTGACCTATCATGTTGACTACCATGTTATGAGAGGATTCCACGTCAACCCTTGTTACTCATGCATATAGGGATAGCCACATGAGGGATTTCAAAAATATTCTAGAAGTTTCAAAACCCTACCACAATTCAGAGTTGAAGAAGTCAAAAACTTATCCCTAGAGGGCCATCAAGCTATGTTAAATATCAGGTCACTAGGAGGAGAAGGGGTTTCGTCCTATGTTATTTTTTTTGTTCTATAGCATAGTGGAACAACTCGGAGTGGAAAAATTAATAACCATAATAGAAGGGGTTAATGTTCTATAGAATCATAACAGGTCATGGGTCTACTGATACCAAGTCACAGGTCTCAGGTCACTCCATAGAGAGTCCATTCTCCTTTGTACTTGCATTACTTCCACACCAGAAAAATGAGCATAGAAACCTCACCTTCTATCTAATTTTTCTTCTTTAAGGGTTTCTCAAATAAAATTTTTGTGTTGGCTTGTGGATGGTGTGTGATTGTACTTTATTGTTCTCTATTTTCCGCATTTTGTCTATTTCATGCATAAGAAGAAAATTAGTAACTAAATATTTTGGAATCTAAAGGAATTTGACCTGCATAGTGTAGATTTCAGACTTTTTTTATCAGATTTGTTGTACAGAACTATTCCAGTGGAATATCCACGACAATTTACACATGAATATAGAAAAAAATTATGATAGATCTCTCTATTCACATTAAGTTTCAAGTTATGTTTTACCGTTTATGAAAGTAATTTTTTGAGTTATGTTTCAATGTTTATGCAAGTGATTGTTATGTTTTAATAAATTTTGAAGTAATTATTTAGAAAAAAAATCAATTATTTTCCTCCCAACCAATATATTTATGAAATCTCAAAGATACTCCCAAGAAAGGTCCTCAAACTTAGAAATCAAAGGTCATATTTATGGAATCTCAAAGATACTCCCAAGAAAGGTCCTCAAACTTAGAAATCAAAAGTCATTGATGAATCTGAACATAGGTACACCAGGTACCAAATGTAAACTATTGGCACACCATGTTTAATCATTTACTATGTTTTTCTATCAAGGAAAACCTTATGGAAAACTCTTTGGATACTTTCCCATAACCCATCAATGTGTACATAGACACTAGCCTAAATCTAATAATAAATTATCATAATTATCCAACAAACATGTCTACAACATAACGTCAAATCTTAAAGAACTACCTTGCCTACTCAATCTCATATTCTTCCCCTTCATAATTAATAATATTCTTTAAATAGAAACCAGCTAAGAAGCTAAGAAGTTGAGTCACAACTTCCCTCCTATATTATTCAACACGAAGCAACCAAAGACCTACCTACCGTACACATTCATAACTCATAAAAGCCACATCAAACATAATCAAATGAAAAATATGAATTAGTCCAGCTAAGTTATATTCCTAATCCCTAAAAGTTAATACTTGAGAACTTTATGAAATTATTTCTTTCAAAAATACTATCATTGAGCTTGCTATACATTACACATAAAAGTATAAAGATTTCTTAGTTTGAAAAAACCCAAGGAAAAGGAGCATTATCCACAAAAGTGTACGAAGTATCCTTTTCACAAACTTGTTCATACCTTTTTCAACCATTTTCGAAGTTATCCATATAATATTATTTTATCCATCTAAAAAGAATCGACATATGAAATTCATACAGAGAGTTGATAACCTTCAGCCATCCATAATGTCATTTCATTAAATGAATATAAAAATAATGAATAGTTCATTCATAAACGAGGTGTCACATCATGTTTTAAATACTTGGGGCATATTTCTATTTCCTCTATAATACTACATTACTTATTACCTGTATTTAGTAAAACTTTTGGGTTTGTTACTCTGCAATACCTCACGGCCAAGAAAAACGGCCAAGAAAAAGATTCTAACTAAGAAGCCAAGAAAAAGATTCTAACTAAGAAATAGGGTCAATAAGAAGTTTCAATGTTAGATATAATACTACATTACTTGTATTTAACTTTTGGGTTTGTTACTCTCTACTACCTTAACCTCATAAAATTTTCAAATTAAGAAATATGAGAGAGAATGTTAGTTTAAGATGTTAGATATAAGTAAATTTAATTATATAAAAGAAAAAATGTGAGTTTAAGATGTTAGACATAAGTAAATTTAATTATATAAAGATTAAATTATGTTTTATTTTAAGAAATTTAAATCTTCTATACAATAAATCTTTTCTTGCGGATGTTTTTCAAATTTATTTTATAATCTTTCCAACTGTTTGAATTTTAAAGGCCTTTACAAAGTCTTTCCGAGTAACATATATAGTTTTTTTAAATTATTTTTACAATTTAATTATATCAAGATTAAATTATGATTCATTTGAATAAATTTAAATCTTCTACACAATAAATCTTTTCTTGTCGATGTTTTTCAAATTTATTTTATAATCTTTTTGATTGTTTGAATTTTTAAGGGTTTTACAAAGCCTTTTCAAGTAATATTTATAGTCTTTTAAAAAAAATATTACAACATGAATATTGTTCTATGTTGATTAAGAAATTTGATATGCGAAAATATATAAACTTCCTTTGATAGAAATATTTCCCGCACTCCATGCATATTGCTTTGATGGCTTTCTCTTTCCCACTACAGACTCAAGTTTCCCCTTTTTGTTCTTTCTAGAGTAAAATTTTAAAATTTTTGTACATATACGTGGGTTACAGTTAGACAACTCGCGTATACACAAGTTGATCCATTGCAACCCACGTACATCGGGTTTTGTTCTCGGAAATTTAAAAATATGTTCAGTTTCCTTGCCATGTCATGAGATCCATGATCCTTGACCTTCTATATACTGGAAACTCTCTGAATCGACCCTTCAATTCCATTTGGAGGCTATAAGTTGACTAATATAATTGAGCCTTGAGGGAATTCATCATTGAGAGCAAAGACACTTTGGAGAAATTTCCAAAATCCCTTCTCTTTCTCTCTACAGACTCAATTTCTCCCTTTTCGTTCTTTCTAGAGTAAAATTTTCAAAGTTTTGCACATATACATGGGCCACAGTTAGAAATCTCGCATATACACAAGTTTATCCATTACAGCCTGTGTACATCGGGTTTTGTGCTAAAAAATTTAAAAATATGTCGGGTTTCCATTCCATGTCATGAGATCCATGATCCTTGACCTTCCATATACTTGAAACGCTCGTAATTGACCCTTCAATTCCATTTGGAGGATATAAATTGAGTCATATACAATTCTTGAAGGAATTCATCATTGAGAGCAAAGACACTTCGGAGAAATTTCACTTCATATTGAGTCTGCATCCCTTTTTCCTTGAAAGTATGAACTTCTTGTGTTCATCCCCCAAGCTCTGCCTATCTTCAGAAGGAGAAACTCAATTAATCCTACTACTTGTGAGCTTTCCTTTGTGGATGATTGAAGTGGTGAAGGCCTAACTGGAGGGACTTAGTTTCTTGGTTTCGATATATGTTGTTAGATAAGTTTGTCAACTATGTACTTCTATTGATTAGATTAATAGAAACACTCTTTTCTCATCCAATTATATGTCACAAATGTTTGTATTATTTTCCATGGGCATATTTTATATACATGTTAATGGATTCTGATAGTTTATATGTTGATGTTCTATATAATTTCTATATTCTTGTGTATCTTGGATGTTAAGGACAAGTTGCAAGCATAAATATTTTGGTCATGAGCTCAATCGTGGTCTTCTTCGGATGTCCGAGCGAGATAGGATTATATCCTTCTCTTGTTAGAATTTATATTTATCTAGAATTGATCCAAAATGGATCCAGGAAGGCCTAAAAATAAAAGTTCTCAGAACCAGATGAAAATAGCACCATTGTGTCGTTCTTGTTATTCTGATTCCAACCATATAATGTTTTCTGAAAATGGACAATGTATGCAAAAGTTATTGCGTTCTAATCGGTTTCCAAAACATGCAAAAATGTCAACTGGTCAAAGTCAACAGGTCGTACTTTTGACGTCAGCAGGGACACATAGCAGCATAAGGAGGTGACACATGCCATTCATTTTTGGCATTTTTCAGGGGATTATGTGGACCAATTAAAAATTGGCATGTGGCACTATATGGATGTGGTCCGTTGTTGTACAAAACGCTAACGTGGCCCAATGACAGGCCAACAAGTGGAAGTATGGATGACGTGTGGTTGTACGGATGCTGACATGGCCGTATGAGTCGACAGTAAGGATGTTGATGTGGCAAGTGACTTGGCTATACGGATGTTGATGTGGTAGGCTTAGGGTACGACACGTGGCTGTACGACAATTGACGTGGCAGGTGACTGTGAATGTTGAATGGATTGTACAGACCAATATAGAGGTGACATGTGGCCCAATCATAGGTCTCCACATGGCACCCACGATTTAGCCAATGTTGACTATGTAAAAAAATTGGTTCCACCTTCGAGGGATTCGAACCCTTGACCTCCGGGTGAGGAAACTGACTACAACAAAGGCACTAACCGTATGGGATAATATGGTTCTTAACAAACCATATTGCCTTATTTAGATTTAAGTTGTGATTTCTCATCATTTTGGGGATAGGCCCGAGTCGGTGGGGGAGGATAGCTCATGACCAGAACTACGAACTAGCAGCCAAGATAGAGTTTTGGGCGCATGAGAGGTTAGCACCAGGGTAGATGGCCAGCATAGGACCAGATGTTTAGGGGCTTGACAGGAGGACATGGGCAAGGATGATTTTAAGGATGGAAATTTATTTTAAAATGTAGAAACCTTGGCGAATCTTACTAATCCTTCATATGCCAACTATAAATGTTTGGCTATATTTTTGTAAAAATATTCAAATTTCTAAGGATTTTATATAATTTTTATAAAATTTTGGCGATTTTTAAGGTAAAATAATTTTATCCTATAGAATTTGGGCGAATCATTTTTAAAATAGCGAATCTCGTTTTTGGAAAAAGCATGGAAAATTATCCCATGAGCGAAATTTAGACCCTAAAATCATCCATGGACATGGGCCAATGCCTAGTCCTCAACCATATGGAACTGCCCATATAACCAGGGACCCGGGAGAAAGGGTTTGTGCCAAAATTGTTTCCAATATGGGTTTTTCAACTATATTATATGTTTTTGGTTTTTGGATTATTAGCCTAAGTTTTGGAGATTTTTTCCAAAGTTGAGGATCTGGATCCCTTTTTGAGGCCATATCTTGGGGGGAAGTTGGCAGGAGAACCACAAATCAAATCGAATATAAATCATAGGTTTTTGACAAACCAAGAGTTTTATATTAGCATATTGATGACGAGTTTGTGAAACTTGAAGAGGTTTTTATGTAGGCAATCGATTGAGGAAGCGAACTTTAGAGGCCAATTTCAGGAGCTATGCTCAACCTTTTTCAGTGTTGTCAGTTGTGTTGGATTCTTAAGGTCGAGTAGAACAAATACAGTCTAGTTTGTAATCCTTTTGATACATTTATGATGTACTTTGGAAGCATTGAAGAGAAATAAGAAAGTCTCCCCCACTGAGACAAAGGCCCAAAGACGTAGGCAACCTTGCTCAACTCCATTAACAACCTTGATGTTATGGTTTTCTATTCTTTATTATTATATTTGGATTTGTATTCTTTATGATGGATGCAATATTCTCTCATTAAGTTATTTTTCTCTCCTTAATTCCTCAATGGTAATTGAACACATTCTTAAAACTTAACCAAGTCTTTAAAGATCATTTTCGGATCATGTGGTCTCAGAGGAGGTTGACTGTTCGTTGTTTGAGTTTTCATGATTACCAGGAAAAATTTAAGTCATTGTCAAGGAAAGATTGTAGAAGGAGATCAAGAGATTGTATCCAGAAAGAGGACTTCTCAAAGTGAGAATATGGCATCAAAAGAAGGAATGTCTGAGAATGAGATAGAGGTGAAAAATACTTTATTCGCCATGTCTCATATGGTAAAGGTCTTATATGATGATTAATTGGAACAAAAGAGTCCTTTCCAATGGAAATATTTAAAACAAGACAAAAGTGAAGAAGAAGAGGATCCTCCTAAACCTCCTCCTTCACCTCCTTCATCTCCATCATCTTCTTATTATTTTAGTACAAGTGCAACTTCTACCACAAGAAAACAATCCCATAAACATAAACATGATATTCCATTACTTAATCTTGGTGTGAAATTTGAATTACCCATGTATGATGGTGAAGTCAATGTTGAGAGGCTTAATAATTGGGTCACACAGATTGAAGTTTATTGCAGTGTGCAACAAATCAAATATGAGGCAACCCAAATCAATTTGGCATTGCTTCGTCTTACAGGAAAAACACTCATATGGTGGCAGAGTAAGTTGCAACATGGTAGATAGAAAGTTGCTAATCTCTTTCCATCATGGAAAGATTTCTTTTTTGCACGTAGAAATCAATTTTATCCTTTGGGTTATAAGGAAAAAGATTTTATCGAATGGAAAAATATTAAACTAAGAAAAGGAAAAACGGTGCAAGAATACATAGATGAATTTCATAAGATGGCATTAATGTTATATGTTCCATTACATACACAAGAAAATCTTATGAAGCATATAATTGGTTTACTTGCACATATTCATAACACTGTATTTATGTGTGTACCTACTAATCTTGATGAGGTTTATGTTCAAGCAACATACATTGAAGTAGGGAAAGTAGGAGTTGGTGTATCAAGGGAGGGGAATCATATTCAAGGAAAGAAGAAAAAATAAAGGGGAATGGAAAGAAATAAAATTCAGTGACAAGGAAGGAAGAGAAGTTCTGCTACAAGCATTGCAAGAAAGAAGGGCATGATGATGACCATTGTTGGAAATTGCATCCAGAGAAGAGACCAAAATGGTTCAAAGAGAGGAAAGGGAGGAAAACAGTTGCAAAAACAACAAGACCAACAGACTTGGGATATGATTCAGGTTATGAGACTAAAATCACATCAATTGGTTTGATAGGTAAAATTGGTGATAGATATGATTCTAGAAGTAAATTGTTTCATATAAGAGTGATAATGAAACATACTAAGATCAACACTTTCACAGAAAGTGGTTAAACAATTGGGATTGACAACTAATCTACATCATAAAAATTACTCACTTAAATGGATAAGAAACAATCATAAATTGCAAATAACAAAGAAATGCACTTTAAAGTTTGCAATTTCATCAAAGTTTGTGGATGAGGTAACATGTGATGTGGTGCCACTAAATGAATGTGGAATGGTCTTAGGCAACCCTTATTTGCATGATCGAAAAGTAATATTCTACAGGGAACATAATCAATATCACTTAACTAAAGAAGGCAATGAATAAGTTGTACATGCTCACCACTTAAAAGCAAATCAATCTCTTCAAACAATGGAATAATTAAGGAAGGTAGATTCTGCAAGCAACACACCTATAATTGTGCCAAGTAAACCATTTGATCTTAGACATGAACATGAGATGGTTGTAGAATAGAAATTCAATCATACTTTGCTTCAATATAAGGTAATGTCGTGCAAGAAGATCAAACATATTAGCTCATTTGAAGTCATATTTCTGATGTTATCGTTGCTAATGTTTTCAACATGGATGGTACTAACTTCAGTGAGATGTGAATGAGTTCAAGTGGCAAACAATATGCTCTCAGCTGACATATTTTTTTTGCAATTGATTATGATGCGACATGTGCACATGAAATAGTTTAAAGACACAGGACAAGTGGGGTGGCCTATCGCACACTTGATGACTAGTTAATACCCTTTTGGAGGACCAAAAGGTCTTAGTGGGGACACATGATACAAAATGGATCCAGGAAGGCCTAAAAATAAATGTTCTCAGAATCAAACGAAACTAGTTCCATTGCGTCTGGATCATCACACTGAATTCGTCCATATAATGTTTTCCAAAAGTGGACACCGTATGCGAAAGTTATCGCGTTCTGATTGATTTCCCAAACAGGCAAAAAAGTCAACTGGTCAAAGTATGACAGGTGACGTTAGCATGAATTCAATAGGGACACGTGGCAGCACAAGGATATGACACGTCTCACTCATTTTTGGAATTTTTCAGGGGCTTATGTGGATCAATAAAAAATTGACACATGTCATTGTACGGACGTGACATGTGGCTATACGGAACCTTGATGTGGCCAAGTGACAGGATGACACATGGAAGTATGGATGATAGGTGGTTGTATGGATGTTAACGTGGCTAGATGACTCGATAGTAAAGATTTTGACGTGGAAGTTGACTGGGTAGGTGAATTTGTTGTACGGATGTTGACGTGGCATGCTCAGGGTAGGCCATGTGGTTGTATGACAGTGACGTGATAAGTGACTTTGAATATTGACTCGATTGTATGGGCCAATCCATAGGTGACACATACCCCAATCATAGGGCACCACATGGCACCCCAGATTTAGCTAATGTTGACTGTGTTAAAAAAAATGTTTGTCCTCCGAAGGATTCAAACCCCTAGACTTTGAGTGAGGCAATGGAATACAACAAAGGTGCTAACTATATGGGCTACTATGGTTCTTAACAAAGAATATGGCCTAATTTGTATTTAAATTGTGATTGGTCACAGTTTTGGGGATAGGCCCTCGCCAGCGGGGGTGCTAGTCCGCAACCAGAGCTATGGACTAGGATCCAAGCCAGAGTTTTGGGCACATGAGAGGTTAGTACCACGACACATGGCCATCATACGATGAGATGTTTAGGGGCTTGAACAGAGGACTAGGGCTAGTTCCTAGATCTCTACCATATGGCAGTGCCCATATAACTAGGGGCTTGGGAGAAAGGGGCTATGCCCAAATTGTTTCCAATATGGATTTTTCAACTATATTATATGGTTTGTTTTTGGATTATTAGCCTGAGTTTTGGATATTTTTGCCCAAAATTGAGGATCTGGAGCCCTTTTTGAGGCCAGATCTTTGGGGGAAGTTGGCAGGAGAACCCCAACTCAAATACTATATAAATCAGAGGTTTTTGATAGTCCAAGGAGTTCATATTAGCAGAATGATGATGAGTTTGTGAATCTTGAAGCCATTTTTATGCAGGGAAGCCATTGAGGAAGAGAACTTTTGAGTCCAATTTCGGGAGCTACACTCAACCTTTTTCAGTGTCGTCAGTTGTGTTTGATTCTTGAGGTCGTGAAGAACACAACCAGACCATTTTGTACTCCTTTTGATAAATTTTTGCTGTACTTTTGAAGCATTGATGAGAAATAATAAAGCCTCCCCCACTGAGACAAAGGCCCAGAGACATAAGAAATCTTGTCGAACTTTGTTAGCAACCTTGCTATTATTGTTTGTTGTTATTTATGCTTATATTTTGATCTTCATTCTTTATTATGGCTGCAATATTCTCTCATTAAGTTCTTTTTCTCTCTTTAATTCCTAAATTGTAATTGAACACATGCTTAAAACTTAATCAAGTCTTTAAATATCACTTTCGGATCAATAATACTTGAGTTTAGAGTTGATTTATGGGTGTTGTTACCTATGTTGTGGTTTACCCCTTTCTCTAGAGATTTTCCTTGTAACAAAATTGGTGACTCCATTGCAAATGATCTCCCTTTTGGGGTATCGGGTGATTTTTCTCTTTTCTTGCAGTCTATGTGCTTGTGTCTTTGTGTCTCCTATTCCTTGTCAGCGTTTATTTTTATTTGTATCTAAGTTTGTTCAGATAACCCTTTCCTTTGCTTGTCAGTGTTTATTTTGATTTGTATCTAAGTTTGTTCACACCTCTTCAGTAAGAAGAAGCCATTAAAATTAACACTGAAAAATTGAAATTGATTAGAAATGATTTTATTTTTAAGGGTACATGAACAAGTGTAGGACCTAGGGACTTGGGATAGTATTTTGTGAGTAAAATTATCCAAGGCTATAAAACTCAATATATGTGTCTGGCCAGGGAGTGGTGAAACCCCTTGTGTAATTGGTTTCCTTAGGAGGCTCTGTTGGCACCAAGGTTAAGCATGGGGTCGCATGAAGTTGGTTGTAGAGATATCCCTCTAATACCTTCCTAGAATCAAATATATTTCTAGGGTTTTGTTTGTATCTAAGGGTTTTTCTAGTGGATGTACCTTCTTGAGAGGTGATGCTTTTGAGATTTCAAGATTTTCTACCTTTCCCATACAATGCATCGAACCTTCTACTATTCTCCTGAGAACTGGTTATCCCGTGGTGACCTTAGTTGCTTGACCTAGGTATCCACATAGGTTTCTTGCAGGGGTTATTTTGTAGGTACCTTGAGTCAGTTAGGTATCGAAAAATGCACACAATTTATGCAGTATTTTCTCTCTAGAGAAATTTTACCGACTGTGTTGTGAAGCCTATGAGGGTCCTTATAAGTTATTATGTTACCTCGACTCTATTTTTGAGGAGTCTCATCCCCTCTTGGGAGAGACATACCTTCTTTATCTTGGGAGGTCACTTCATCCATCATATATTGTTTGTGTACATTGGCCTTTAGATTTATTTAGGAGTGTGCTCTTTGTTTATTAGTTGGCCTTAGGATATTATATTTTGTAACGAGATCTAAGACATCATGGACCTAGATGAGCCTCCCTACCGGTCTCCTCACCTTTTGAATAAACCAACATGGTTTGGTCCTATACCAAATACACCTTCTAAAAGGTGTAGAATTAATAAACATGCTACATATATCTTCACCACCAACACTTGTGATCATACTACCATGAGTACTGACTAGAATATGAATGTATTGGGAATATCTTTGACTCTAGAATCCACTATGATTAGTGGGGTCCCCTCGACTACCTCATCATCATTTGTTTGGATCTCGGAGGCTCCCTCCCATAATTCTACCTAACCTATTGTCTCTTCTCAGCCAATGGGAACAACTCCTTTTTTATTCATGAGTTGTATGTCGAATTATAGTACTCAGTCAATGCCTTGGGCCTCTAATCCTTTCTCTTTTGATATGCCAAACATGACTTTGCACTTTTCATCCTCTGTTTCAATGTCTCATGTGAATCCTAGTTTTGGGTATTGGGGCACGACACCTCCTTATTCTCCTTTCATGTTTGGTCAGGGTCATATCCCCCAACCAACTCCCATAGTGGGAATTTGGAATCCTCCTTTGTTCGGACCCAATACTAGCTACAATTTTCAAGGTTTTAGTGCTCAAATGAGCAGTCCTTCTACTTCTTACATCTCGTTTATCATTCCTTCTTCCACAATTTTGATTCCTACAAAAACTTATCTCATGGAAAACCTTCCTCTGACGTCTGGTTTTTCATCAGGTGGGAGTAAATTGTATGGTATGGGAAATCCCCTGCATGGAATTCCTTCATCTAGGGGAAATATATATTGATGCAGGAGCATCCACACCTCATCAAGCGAGCCCGCACGAGGAGAAGGAAAGAACAGCTGGGCAACACTAGCAAATTTTGAACACCTTAATATGAAGCACCAAACATTAATACGTTGATGTGATGAAGTGCACTTGTACATTGTAACGGACCTTGACCAGATAATCTCTCGTCCTTAGGTAGATGAGGCATTTATTAGATTTAATGCAGGTAGATAAAATAGTTAAGCCTAGATTACACAGTTTACTTGCGTGAGGGAAAACGGAATATAGGCACCCTCCTTTGTATTATTGAATTCATATTCATTAGCAGAAGATAATTATTCAGCATTAGCGTTCAGGAGCAAGAAGAGAGCAACTCAGAGAACTATTGAAGGATCCCCATGTATAGATATTGAATAAATAGGAAATCTTTGATTCAATTCCATGGTTGTGATTATTCTCTGTGTGTTGTTGATATTATGCTGTTGCATATTTTCTTCTTGTTTTGCCTATTGTCTATATGCTGCATATGTGATTGCATGGCAGGTTCGAAATCTGAGGGAATGAGAGAATGAGTTTCAATCGTTTCTCTATCTAAGCCAGGAGATTCCTGCATAGAGTGCAGTGGAATTCCTCCGCATAGAGTGCGTTGAGGAGGCTGGACAGTTAAACTCTCATCTTTGTTTGCCCAGAAGCTGTGTTGAGTTATTCGAACCGTGCAGGGGAAGAGCAGGTTGAATTGAAGTCTCAGAGGAAAGCCTGGGAAGAGGAGAACATGAAAGCCTTGATTCAACTCCATGGATGTGTTTATCCTCTATGTGTTGTTGGCATTATGCCTTTGCATATTTGCTTCTTGCTACGTATTTCTTTCATATGTTGCGTATGTGATTTTATGGAAGAATTGAAATCTGAATGTCTAAGTGGAAAGTGGGTGGAAGACAGAACGTAGAAGTCACCAGTCGCGAGGAATAGTCATAGGTTGGCAAACCATCTCGTGGAGAGACACTCCTTATTCAAGGTGCAGCAGGGATAAAGAGGTCGTGAAGTCTACAGAGCGAACAGAAGAAAGTTCGAAGATTGGGGAAAATCAGAAGCGTCGAAAGGATCACGAGGAGCGTGACTCAAGGTCGTGGATTGGGCGTTTCGGGAGCTCGTTAAGTAAAGCTCTTGATTCACGTGGAGGAAATCATGGAATCACGAGAAGCGAAGTCTCGACGTTTCCGCGCATGGAGTGATTCATAGTCAAGTTGACGCAGTGAGGAATCTCAGGATATCGGGTCTTGGGAGTGAAGGGACAAGCCTTTGGTCTCGCAAGTCGCGAGGTCGCAGGGAAGCGAAGTCGCGATATCAGCATCTCAGATCTCGGGAGTTTGAAATCCGAGGCCTTAGTACCCCGATCGGTGAAAAGCGATAAACTGAAGGTCCCAATAAGCGAGAGGAAAGTCAGCGTTGACTTACCTCGGGTCTCGTGGGTCCGAAAGGACATCATCCGACCATTGAATTCGCGAAAACTGAGGTTCTGACCTCTCCTATTAAATCACCACGGGAGTAGCGTGGAAAGAGCTGTGGGTTGCGAACTTCCGATAAGGAGGTAGAATATACTTCAAACTCTTCGGGCCTGTGAAAGAGTGAGAAGGTCCTAGTGAGAGCGGCTTGCTGCTGAGGGCAAGTTGCGTCAGAGTGGTATCAGAGCGGGAGTATATTTGCTTTCTGAAGCAGAGATAGAGGAGATATAATGCCGCCCAGAAGAGAGAGGCAGTCGCCTGATCGTGAAGACATGGATGCCAGAAGAAGGGGTAGGCCAGCAGGAAATCCAGAGATGGAACGCCAAATACGTGATCTCAGGGTGAGACTTGAAGAGATGGAGATCACCCAAAGGCACGGAGCTGGCGCTGGGAATCTTAGTGATTCCGAGGTGGAAGAATAAGCTGGACACGACGTAGAAGAGGTCGCAGCAGAGGATGCCTCGACAGAGAGGTTGATTAGAGCTATCGCCAGAATGAGCTCAATGACCAAAATGGACATTCCCGTTTATGAGGGAAGTCAAAATACAGAAGAGTTGTTGGATTGGATCCGAGCACTCGACACCTACTTCGATTACGAAGATATCGAAGAGGACAAGAAGATAAGACATGCTGTCACCAAGTTGAAGGGACATGCAACCTTATGGTGGGATGAATTGCAGGCAGATAGGCACTGCAAAGGAAAACATAAGGTCAAAAGCTAGGATCGGATGATCACCAAGATGAAGGCGAAGTTCATTCCGAGAGACTACCAGATCACTCTGTTCAGGAGAATGCAGAACCTGAGACAGAAGTTGATGACGGTGAGGGAATACACTGAAGAATTCTATAGGCTCAACATTCGAGCTGGTCATCGGGAAAGTGATGATGAGAAAGTGGTGAGATACCTGAATGGTCTCAGGTATGATATTCAGGATGAATTGGGCATGCTGACCATCCGAACAGTTGAGGATGCGTACCAGATGGCTCTGAAAGCTGAAGAGAAGCTGAGCCGCAAGCAGGGACAGTGAGGGCAAGGCAGAAGCCAGCCCCGAGGCAAGACGATTTCCCAAGAGAGAACTCAGAAGCCTCAGGGTAGAGTTGAGAGAGGTGGTACCTCACAGCAGAGGCAGCCACAAATTGAACAAAGGCAGCAATATGCTGAGCCAAGGAGGCAACATACTGAGCAGGGTGGCGGATATGCTGATGCCAACGTAATTCCTCGTACCCGAGGTAGAGGAAGAGGCCGTGGTGGAGTTATCACATGTTTTACATGTGGAAAAGACGGACACAAAGACGTTGACTGTCCAGACAGGAAGATGGACCGAGGAAAATCCCACATTACCGAGGTACAGAGGCATGATGTTGAGAATGAAGATGAAGAAACTGGAAGTGGGAAGTCGCTGACGATGCACAAAGTTCTCTTGAAGCCTGAGAAAGAGGTGGAGAACACAGCTCAATGATGCCGACTGTTTAGGACCACATGCAAAACCAAGGGTTGGAAATGCAAGGTCATCGTGGACAGCGGAAGCACCGATAATCTCGTTTCAAACGAGATGGTGGAGAAATTGGAGCTGAAGACGAACAGACACCCAAGTCCATACAAAGTGTCATGGCTGCAGAAAGGGCACCAGGTATGTGTTACGAGACAATGCTTGGTTGAATTTAAAATGGGTGAATATAAAGATAAAAAATTTTGTGATGTTATTCCCATGGATGTCTATCATGTATTGTTGGGTAGACCATGGCAGTTTGATAGGAATGTTGTTCATGATGGGAGGATGAACACATACACCTTGGAGAAGGATGGGAAAACACACACACTGCTTCCAATAAAGGATAAGGAGGTTAAGCCGGAAGTGAGCAGTGCGATACTTCTCATGAGTGGGAAGGAACTTCTCACAGAGTTAGAGAAGAATGAAGATCCACAATTCTTTGTTGTCAGGAAACGCAGAATTGTCCTGACAAGCACAAGGGTGGATGACTTGCCAGAGGAAATTCAGGAACTGCTGGGAGAGTTCGCTGATATCATCGTGGATGAACTACCTCGTTCGTTGCCACCGATGAGGAGTGTGAGTCACCATATTGACCTCATACCCGGAGCAAGTTTGTCGAATAAGGCAGCGTACACGTTGACACCCCAGGAGAATGAGGAGGTCAAAAGGCAGGTACAGGATCTGCAGGATAAAGGACTAGTGAGGGAGAGTCTTAGTCCGTGTGCTGTTCCGACAGTACTGAGTCCAAAGAAGGATGGAGGTTGGAGAATGTGTACAGACTCCAGGGCGATAAATAAAATCACCATCAGGTACAGATTTCCACTGCTGAGAATGGATGACTTGATGGATTGCCTAAGTGGGGCAAATTATTTTTCGAAGATAGATCTCAAGAGCGGATATCATCAGATCCAGATGAGAGAGGGAGATGAATGGAAGACAACATTCAAGACAAACGAGGGTTTGTACGAATGGCTGGTCATGCC
>SNQJ01S0029695.1:74440-126053 GCA_010110895.2 Picea sitchensis | reverse complement strand
GGCATGACCAGCCATTCGTACAAACCCTCGTTTGTCTTGAATGTTGTCTTCCATTCATCTCCCTCTCTCATCTGGATCTGATGATATCCGCTCTTGAGATCTATCTTCGAAAAATAATTTGCCCCACTTAGGCAATCCATCAAGTCATCCATTCTCAGCAGTGGAAATCTGTACCTGATGGTGATTTTATTTATCGCCCTGGAGTCTGTACACATTCTCCAACCTCCATCCTTCTTTGGACTCAGTACTGTCGGAACAGCACACGGACTAAGACTCTCCCTCACTAGTCCTTTATCCTGCAGATCCTGTACCTGCCTTTTGACCTCCTCATTCTCCTGGGGTGTCAACGTGTACGCTGCCTTATTCGACAAACTTGCTCCGGGTATGAGGTCAATATGGTGACTCACACTCCTCATCGGTGGCAACGAACGAGGTAGTTCATCCACGATGATATCAGCGAACTCTCCCAGCAGTTCCTGAATTTCCTCTGGCAAGTCATCCACCCTTGTGCTTGTCAGGACAATTCTGCGTTTCCTGACAACAAAGAATTGTGGATCTTCATTCTTCTCTAACTCTGTGAGAAGTTCCTTCCCACTCATGAGAAGTATCGCACTGCTCACTTCCGGCTTAACCTCCTTATCCTTTATTGGAAGCAGTGTGTGTGTTTTCCCATCCTTCTCCAAGGTGTATGTGTTCATCCTCCCATCATGAACAACATTCCTATCAAACTGCCATGGTCTACCCAACAATACATGATAGACATCCATGGGAATAACATCACAAAATTTTTTATCTTTATATTCACCCATTTTAAATTCAACCAAGCATTGTCTCGTAACACATACCTGGTGCCCTTTCTGCAGCCATGACACTTTGTATGGACTTGGGTGTCTGTTCGTCTTCAGCTCCAATTTCTCCACCATCTCGTTTGAAACGAGATTATTGGTGCTTCCGCTGTCCACGATGACCTTGCATTTCCAACCCTTGGTTTTGCATGTGGTCCTAAACAGTCGGCATCTTTGAGCTGTGTTCTCCACCTCTTTCTCAGGCTTCAAGAGAACTTTGTGCATTGTCAGCGACTTCCCACTTCCAATTTCTTCATCTTCATTCTCAGCATCATGCCTCTGTGCCTCAGTAATGTGGGCTTTTCCTCGGTCCATCTTCCTGTCTGGACAGTCAACGTCTTTGTGTCCGTCTTTTCCACATGTAAAACATGTGATAACTCCACCACAGCCTCTTCCTCTACCTCGGGTACGAGGAATTACGTTGGCATCAGCATATTCGCCACCCTGCTCAGTATGTTGCCTCCTCGGCTCAGCATATTGCTGCCTTTGTTCAATTTGTGGCTGCCTCTGCTGTGAGGTACCACCTCTCTCAACTCTACCCTGAGGCTTCTGAGTTCTCTCTTGGGCAATCGTCTTGCCTCGGGGCTGGCTTCTGCCTCGCCCTCACTGTCCCTACTTGCGGCTCAGCTTCTCTTCGGCTTTCAGAGCCATCTGGTATGCATCGTCAACTGTTCGGATGGTCAGCATGCCCAATTCATCCTGAATATCATACCTGAGACCATTCAGGTATCTCACCACTTTCTCATCATCACTTTCCCGATGACCAGCTCGAATGTTAAGCCTATAGAATTCTTCAGTGTATTCCCTCACCGTCATCAACTTCTGTCTCAGGTTCTGCATTCGCCTGAACAGAGTGATCTGGTAGTCTCTCGGAATGAACTTCGCCTTCATCTTGGTGATCATCCGATCCTAGCTTTTGATCTTTTGTTTTCCTTTGCAAAACGGATATTTTTGTTTGAGACTATTTCAATTCACCCTTATGGGGGTTTCCATGAATTGTACATCAAGCTATCTAGGGGAACTTATGAAACTTTCAATGAGCTGTTCTTGGTTTTTCTCAACCACTTACAATTTTCGGTTCTTTACAATGTTGGCATAGAAATTTTATTGGATTTTCATCAAGATAAGTCCACCCACATCTCTTATCATATTCAAGGGTGGCATAGATGGAATAGGTTGATTAAATATTACATTCCTCGATATTTTCTGTTGGAATGGTTCCTTAAGTCCTTATTTCTTTACGTTTCGAAGGATGTTTCTACATATGGAGTGACATCTGAGGAATAGGCCATCTTCAAATCCCAATAGTTGGACCTCATATGTGCTCAGTCTAGGATTCTCTACGAAATTATCTCTAATGCACCGTACTTGAATTATGATCCTAGGAAAAATCCTCGGCCTCATGATGACATAATCATAATCTCTACAAGTGCCAAGACTGTAGACCAAGTGAAAAAATGGCTGAATGATTTATCTGTTAACATGTCTACAGTAGGATAAGTTGAATCTTTGTCCTCAACCACCTAGTCAACAAATGTGCATTATGTACAGTCAACGAACCCAAATGGTGACCAACAAGCCATAGGGAAGAAGAAGAAAGGTCTTGGTAATAATCATAAGGGTGGGAATAATAATAATAATAATAATAATAAAGGAAAGGGTGACAACAATAATGATAAATCTAATAATAATGTTAGTGAGGGAAAGAAAGAAAAAAGGAAGGTGAAGTTTCCTTGTAAACTTTTTAAGGATGATCACCTTACCCACTTGTGCCCCAAAATTAAGGAATCCTCGAGGCTCATAGCACAACAATCCGCTTTGTTGACTAACCAATTTCCACATAACCAAAATATGTCCCTGAAAGCCTCCAACACAAAAAATGCTTAGAGTGGAAGCCAAAATCCCTAGGCACATGATGGTGGGAATCAATGTCTCAATATGGTTCAGTCTAAGTTTAGTGGAGCTAGTACGACTCATAATTATGGTTCTTAACAACCTGTTGTACGTCAAGATCCTCCTCCAAAGAAAAAACATTCTCATATTGATAAGCCAAAACCTTTAAGGATTCCTTAAGCACTCTTCCCATAATCATAATTCTAAAGCCACCCAAAATTACACGATTTTCGAGTATTTTGCCAAACATCATGCGTGATGTCATCTTTGGAGGTGATCCAGATGTGTCCTACAAAGAGGAATTCCTTGTTATATGATTTAGGAGCTCTAGACCTCAGTCACTCAAAGGTTATCAAGCTTGATGTTCCATATGTCAAGCCTCACTTTCCTTACCATGTGGCCTTTCAAATCCATGTGGAGGGTATGAATATCACCATCAATTGAACTGTCATTGATGAAGGTGCTTCGACATCTATAATGTCTCTGTCTTGTTGGAAATCCATTGTCTCTCTGCAACTTTCCCAATCCATGACCATGCTAACTACATTTGATGGACATTCTTTCAGACCCCATGGTATCCTTCCCTCTTTTTCAATCCAATTAGGCAGAAAGACTATCGAGGTCGAGGTCGAGGTGGTTGATGAACCTCTTGACTACAATAGGGGCATAATTAGACTTATGCTATGAAATTGATTATGTTGTCGGCTTTTCATGTTTTATGATTTCCTCATGAAGGGAAGATTGTGAAAATCAACAAATTGTCCTTTGTGCATCCTAGCCCTTTTACATTAGTGGGACCTTCGATCCACGCTATCCATAATTATCAGTAGGAAATTAAGAATGTTGGTGTCAGAATGTATTCCTCCTTGTTGGGAACTTTTAATTCGTCGATGATGATCTCATACATTAATTCTATCTCTAGTGAGTCTTCATCATCATTGAGGTTCGTTCCATTCTGTACGTCATATCTTATTGACCCATGAACCCTACCTTCTCCAGATGTGTCATATTAATTTCATTCACCCATCGGGATGGAAATGTCGCTTCCTGTAGTAGAAATTTTGTATTAGGCTATACAAAAATCTAATCCAGACTAGGATCCTACCTCCTCATAGACGGAAGAGGTGGATCATGTCTTAGAGACCATATGGGATGCTCACTCATATAGTTCGCATGACTCCCTCGATGATAATTTACCCTTGTATGAAGACATGTTAGAGTCCATGTCCGGTCTTGATAGGACTTAGGACGATATTCATCATAGATATTATTTTCTCTTGGAGTTTGAATGGATTGAATATGATGAGTTTAGGTCCCCCTTGAGTGAGATGGTTGGTCATGTTTTGGTTCTTTTAGATACGCATGGTATATATGATGAAGGAAACATGGTGAACATTAGTCCTATCATCATGATCGACATCTCTCAAACCCCTGCTAAGATCGAAAATGTATATATCGATGCAGATTGTTTTCCTGAAGAAATTCAAATATACATCAATCTCTTCATGGAATTATGATATTTATTTTCTTGGTCATATGAAGATATTCGATGGATTGACCCAGTATTATCAAACATGAAATTAAATCTTATTTGAATGATAAAACTACTCGAAAATGACTTAGAGATGTAAATCCTAGGAAGGCCCCCATTATTAAGGCAGATGTAAAGAATCTTCCCAACACTGGCTTCATTTACCCGTTTCCCTTGACTGAATGGGCATCCAACCTTGTTCCCATAGATAAAAATAAAGGAACCATTCGTGTAAATATGGATTTTAGGGACATAAATAAATCATGTACTAAATATAACTTCCCCACTCCCTTTATTGGTCATATTATTGATGAGTGTGTGAGAAGTGAAGTATTTTATTTTATGGATGAATTTTCAGGTTATAATCAAATTAACATTAAACCCAAGGATCAACACAAGATGACATTTACTTTTCCTTGGGTACGTTTTCATACCAAAAAATTCCTTTCGTTCTTAAAAACACCAGAGCAGCATTTCAAAGTTCCATGAACTTTGTGTTTCACGATCTTAAGCATATTTTAAGAGATTATATAGATGATGATGTTGCTCACTCTCAAAAGAGGGTTGATCATTCAAGTCACCTTCGACTAGTATTTGAAATATGTCGCTATTATCTCATTCGGTTGAACCCCCACAAATTCATCTTTTGCGTTAGGTCTGGCCTCCTTCTGGGATTCATAGTTTCTAATCATGGGATCATGGTGGATCCTATGAAGGTTGAGGAAATAATTTGATTTCGTCCCCCGTGCAATATTCGACAACTTCATGGTTTATAGGGGAAGGCTAAATTCCAACGTCGTTTCATAGATAACTATGCCAATATAACTAAGGGTTTCATGTATCTCTTAAAAAAGGTCAATCCCTTCATATGGGATGAGTGAGCCCAAAATTCATTTGATTCTCTTAAGAAATATTAGGTATTCATACCTCTTTTGAAGCCCTCAGACTATAGTAGATATTTCCTACTTTATATTGTTGCGTCCGAAGGGAAAATTGGTATGGTTCTGGTTAAGGAAGATGACGAGCACATTATCTATTACCTTAGCTGAAATATAATTGGTCCTAAACATAAGTAATCTCACGTAGAGAAGCTAGACTTAGTAGTCATGCATGAATTTCAGAGATTACGTCACTATATCTTACTCTACAAGAATACCATGGTTGTTGATATCAATCCATTTCAGTATGTCCTTACAAGGTGTATCATAGGGAGAAAACACAATAAATGGATTGTGATTATACATGAATTTGATCTTGATTTTTCCTCAGTGAACTCCAAGAAATTGCTAGTTTTTTTAGAACTGATGTTAGGCTTCCCAAGGTTTGATGAGGATATTTTTCACAATGATTCATTCATTGATGAAAACATATTCCTTTTATCATCTTAAAATCGCTTGTATGTAGATATTTTAATCTACCTTCAAAATATAAAGCTTCCCTAACATCTTTTGAGAGACGACCAATGACGTACATGCCATGAGACCAAGATCTACCTCATTATCAGTGACACATTATATCCTCGAGGGGTGGATGCTATTTTTTGTCATTTTTTGAATAAAGAGGAGGATGAAGTTGTTCTCAATGACTGCCATAATGGGGCATGTGGTCGTCACTTATCTGGGCTTGCAACAACACAAAATGTATTGTGAGTTGTTTATTTTTTCCTGTCAATTTTTAAATATTGTGTTGAAGCGGTGAAGAAGTGTCACCCTTGCCATGTGTTCTCTCATAATATGCACTTGTGCCCTACCCTCTGCACCCAATCATTATCGTTGGTACCTTCACCAAGTTGTGGGTCGATTTCATGGACTACAACCTAGCCTAGGTTAGGGGCCACCATCATATTGTCATGGTCATGGATTATTTTAGTAAATGGGATGAGTCCATGCCTATTGTTAAATCTAATGGTGAGACTACATCATTTTCCATATTCAATCAATTAAAACATGGTTCAGAATCTTGAAGGAGAATTTCACTGATCATGTCAGTCACTTACATAATTAAATGATGATAGATTTAGAATCCATACTGAGTTTTAAAAACAATCATTTGTCACCGTACTACCCCCACGAAAATGGAAAAGTAGAAGTCGTCAATAAATCTCTAAAGACCGTTTTATAAAAAACTGTCGGACATAGTAAATATAACTAGCACATGATGCTTTACCCTGCACTATGGGCATACCAAACCATAGTAAAGACTTCCATCGATTTCTCACCATTTCAATTATTCCATGGAGTGGATTCAATCTTTCGTATTGAATGTGAAACCCCTTCTCTTAAGTTTTCATTTGAGCTCCTACCTAACATGACCAATCTCGAAGAACTCCTCATACACTTAGAGTATCTAGATGAGTAGTGTCGAGATTCCACTGTAGCCATCGAGGAAAATAAACAATGTGTTAAGGTCCAGTATGATAATTGTTTCCATGCCAAGAGGTACATTGAAGGTGACTTGGTTCTTCTCTATGACCAAGCTAAACAACCATTGGGGACATGAAAATTTAATCCCATGTGGCACGGTCCTTACTTCATGAGACATTTCCTTAAAAAAGGATCATATGAGTTAGAATATTATGAAGGGAATGTGTTGAACGAGCCCATAAATGGGATATACCTTAAATGGTATTAGACTTGAGCCTTCGAGCTCAAGTGTGGCCTTTTTATACTAGTTTATGTTAGTGTATATATTACTCTCTTTATTATTTTGTGTCCTCGACTTTCTTATTGATTTTTTCCTTGGTTGGAAAATGTCAACAAAATATTCGGTGTTGTTAGGATTCGCAGACAGTGCCATTCGTCATACTTAGAACATGGCTTTTCTCTTCTTGGGTTATCTATTCACCTGAGGGACAAATAATGTATTCATGAGATGTTTGTCTATATCCATAAATGAATAATGTCGTTGAGTATAGCGTCGTTATAGATTTATTGGGAGATGCCATTTCACATGGTATTCAATCTTTAAAAGTTTTCTTGGATTCCCAGTTAGTTGTGTGTCAGTTAAATGGAATTTAACGGGTAAGATATCCTACATTACTCTGACGTTTCCTTTGAGTATGAATTTTGGAACGATATGTTGATTTTATTACTTACAATCATATACCTAGAATTTCTAATCAAGTATCTGATGCATATTCCTGCTTTGTATTTATTATTCATGGTCATGAACAACTATTAGTTATATATCCACATGGATCAGTAGAGTAATCCATATTGGAAACCATGTGTACATAGTCAATATGAATTTTAATATTCTCACACGTGACTAGTTCATCCAATTGGGTCCTCACTACTCCATTTCTGGGAATTATAACGTATTTTTCACACCATGATTGCTCCTCTAACCTCACACATTGTGGGGCATCTGTTATAGAAATTTTTTCTAAACTCCATGCATCTTTATTTTATGTCCTTCACTTTCCCTCTGCAGACTTAAGTTTCCCTTTTTTTTTTCTTCCAGAGTAAAAAAATTATAGTTTTGTACATATACATGGGCCACATTTAGACAACCCATGTATATGCAATTTGATCCATTACAACCCACGTACATTGGTTCTTGTGCTCAAAAATAAAAAAAATATGTCGAGTTTACATGCCATGTCACGAGATCCATGGTCCTTGACCTTCGATATACTGGAAACACTCTTACTGGACCCTTCAATTCCATTTGGAGGATATAGATTGAGCCATATACAATAATTGAGGGAATTCATCATTGAGAGAAAATACACTTCGGATAAATTTCACTTTATATTGAGTCTGCATCCCTTTCTCTTTGAAAGTATGAACTTCGTGTGTTCAACCCCCAAAATATTCTTATCTTGAGAAGGAGAAACTCAATTACTCCTACTACTTTTGGGCTTGCCTTTGTGGAGGGTTGAAGTGGTGAAGGCTCAACTGGAGGGACTTAGTTTCTCAATTAGTATATGTGTCGTTATAGAAGTTTTTCACCTATGTACTTCTGTTGATGAAATTAATAGAAATACTCTTTTCTCATCCAATTATATGTCACAAATATTTGTATTAATTTTCGTGGGTGTATTTTTTATACATGCTAATGGATTATGCTAGTTTATATGTTGGCGCTCTATATAATTTATATTTTCTTGTTTGTCTTGGATGTTGGAGACAAATTGTAGGCATAAAGATTTTGGTCGTGAGCTCAACCATGGTCTTCTTGGGACATCCAGAAAAGTTAGGATTTTATCCTTCTCTTGTTAGTATTTCTATTTATTAGGCATACTTTAGTTTACATTTTATTTTTGGCTGTCATTCTGTATGTTTTGGTTTACCCCTTTCCATAGAGATTTTCCTCATAACACTTCCAAATATTTTAATTTTTATGAATAAAATAATCATAAAGACATATTTGGTGAGTTGAAGAGTTGCAGTAATAAAGGTTGTTGAATCTCATAGGAACATGTTTAAATGATCATCCAAGAGAATTATAAAATTGCAAATTAATCTGCAATATGGAGAGTTGTGGAGTTTTTACTTTTGTGCCCCCTCTTTCCCTATTTAGATTTTAGGAGCAAGTTAAATCTATGTGTCCTAATATATGTTAATTACAATGTTTTCACCCTTCTTAAAATAATGAAAGAATATATCATATAGAATATAATCGATGTTTTTACCCACTTGAACTTTCTCTTTGAGGTAACTAGGAAAAGTGTTAGTGGTAGCACCAAATGCCGAGGAAAATAATTAAAATAACTTTTCTACATTAGTAGTGATCAAGGTTACTGAAAAAACCAATTCATCATAAACACATCAATGTTCCAAACTCATCAATACAAAGTAAAACTCAAGCATGTTCATATAAAAATTCATAAAATACCACCAAAAATAACCATAGTAAGTAATTAATCAACGAATTGTGAATTTCTACAAAATTGTTTAGTTCAAAAATTATGAAGCTCAATATTGGGGAAAAATCAATATTCTAGATGATGAATGGATATGCATGATGAAAATTATGGACCAATTTAGGGTCCCAATGATAATACTTAAGGATTGATTTGTTGTAGGATTATAATTTTGATATTGAATATTCTTAATGAAAAATGTGAACAAAAGACTGGTTGTCCTATAATATTTTTCATTTCTCATGTTGCTAAATATTTTTGGTCCAACCAAGGTTGAGACCCTAGGCACTACATAAATAGAAATTTCAAGAAAATCGTTTGCACCTTTCTAATATAGATCCAAAACAATTTTGGAGGAAAACTATGACTTGTAAAACTAAAGAAAATGCTATGATTCCCGTGACATACTAGAATTCCTACTGTAAAACATTTTACAAAAGATGATGTTTTCTATTTAAAACATAAAGTTTTGTGTTAATCAACTTGAAAACAGGAAATCTAAGGACATTGAGGGAAACAAAGATTAAATATTAAAAATTGGACTGCCTATTAATGTCCCTCACATACACATGACCTTAAATTTAGCAATCAAGCAGGGATTCCCTAAACCTTGGACTCAAATCATCATTGTACCTATTTTAAAATTGGGGATAAAATATGGGAGTATTTTGGAAAGATGATAAGCATGTATGGCTAGAAATCCATGTAAAAAGAGCTAAATGTAAGGTTGTTATTGTTACCCCCCATTTCTAGGGTAAACTAAGGATATGATGTCTCGAGTATTTCAATTTAAATACATGGAGTATCGAGAGAAATACTAGCAAACATAGCCCCTCCTCTTATCACACATCACCATTAATCGATAACATAAATTTCCACCACACAAGCTTGGTTCACAAAGGCAAATAAGTATTTTTTTTATGAGGTATCAAGTCCAGTATCATGGTAAGTGTCATTTTAATAATTGAGGAATTTTAACTTGTTGGAAAGGTTCCTTTCTTTATTTTGAAAATTTTTGCTTGGAAATTATGCCTTTTGCCTCATTTCACCTTGGTGGTTGACATGTTTTCCTAGTAAGTGGGTCACCTTCAGGAAAAGTGATGCTACTAGGGGTTCTAATTGAAGGTTCATCATACCATTCCCATCCATACTTACCACCATCTATACTTCATCATTTTCATTTCCTTATCTTTTAGGTTTACAGACTTATTGACCCAAGAAGGGCTTGTACCTCATTTCATGGGAAGAAGGGGCTAAATGACCGGGGATTTTGTATCTAGAAAAAGATAAAATACATACATGACCCTCTATATTCTCACCCTAAGGTCTTGAGAGCAATCAAATGCTTCTCCAAAAATTCAAGGAGTTGTAAAAAGAAAAACACATAATTAAATAAATGTCCTCCTTGTTGAGGGAATGCACCTTACAGTGTCTTTTACTTTCCTTTCAAATGACACTTTGTGTATTCTTATCTTCAAGTGGAATTGAAGTGATACTTACTTTTCATTACACATAGCATTCAATGTCCGGACCATAATAAATCGATGGAAAATAAAGGGCATGGGAAAATGTTGCATTGCAAATGAGGATGCAACACACCCTCTACAAAGGGACCTATAAATGAGACAATATGAGCCCTTGTATGTCAAGAAACCTCATTCCAAAAAGTAACACCCATATCCACCTCTTACTCTTTTACATGACTTAGAGAGGGTCCTCTTTGGAAACATGCCTTGACTTAGGGATTGACTTACCCAATACGAGATTTGTTTATTTTGAAAAGGGGGGATTTGATCTATATGTTTTCATGTTTTTTTTATTAAATATGGATTAATTGGAATGATATAGGTGACCTGTGAAACCTTGTAGGGTGTACTTGTTTGTCTTTGCAGGAAATTGTCAGGTAAAATATTTTCCATGGAGGAACTAGGTCACTAGGACCTTCATAGGGGTTAGGAGCCCATAGGATGGATGATGTACCCCCACTCATTGCACACTTGGGAAGATGAAATCTTCCTTTGGAGGAACTTGGACAACATGAGATGATCACATTGAGGGCCCTTGCACCTGAACATTGACATTGCGAGGCCTAGGACATCATATCCTATCACTTTATGTCACCTCTCTTCATGGGGTTATGATGGGTTTTTTATGGTAATGGCAGTGATGTGATGTGATTTTATGGAAAGAGATGCATTCATTGTCACCCTAGCACATGATGAGGTGACATGTGGCCTTTGGAGGTTTAATGACTTTCACCTAGAAGCTCAATGTCTCTCTTGGAGGCCTAATGTCACCCTTTAGAGAATGAAATCAACCTTTAGGGGGTTTTAATTTAATGTTGTTTAATTTTTGCAAATTGTAAAGACAAATTAGAGGGTCAACCCTCTTTATATTTTGTTTTTTACTTGTAAAGTGGACAAATTAGGTTTAGATGACCTTGTATAAATAAAGGTCATCTCACTCTCATCTTATCATCATGTGGTTGAGAATCACATACTCTCTTGGATGCAATTTTCTCTCTACATGGGAAATTCTCTCTACATATCTCTTGGTGTATTGTGGATGATTTTTTACTTTCTATTGGAATGAAGTATAGTGCTACCTCTTTATGCTTATTTTATTGGAAATGTGGTGAAACATTATTGTTAAGTAAGGGTCTTTGTATGTTATCTCTTGAACTAGGAAAGGAATTTCTTCAATTGTGTTGTTTCTTCTTGTTTTTTAAGGTTAATATTGTTAAACCTTTGAAGGATTATAATGTCATACACCCTCCATCAAGATCTATCTTGTTTTCATTGAAAAGGATATTTGGAAAAGGTTTCTACAAGGATTAAAGGGCTTACACCCTTGTAGATTTGCCTTGCTAAAGTTTGTTTGCTTTAGGCAGCAAAAAAGGTGTACACCCGTAGATAAGTAATAAACCCTGGATCCTAAACAAGAGACCCCATAATCCAATATATAAGGCAATAATTTGCTAGCATTGAAGATTGAATATTATGCATTCATAAACCTGATATCAAGGAGTCTGAATTGTCTAAGATTGGAATATAATTTTACATTCTTTAAGGTAATTTATGCACTAAGGGCATATTGAATAGATAAGTTTTGTCATGTTTGTTATAAATCTAATGTTACGGCCAATAGGGATGCAGAAAAATCATCTTTATCTTACTCTTTGCTCACCTTTCAAGCAGTTTCAATCTTGAGTGGGCATCATGAGCTTGTCTAATGATCGTCTAATTTTGTGTTTTCTTTTCCTCTTTGAGAAAACATATTCTTCTTCGCCTTCATGATTGATTGTGGGTTAGATTAGCTTATTACCATTGATTTTGGATTATCTTAGCTTATTACCATTACTTGAATATGGAAATTAGTACAAAACTAACTATCAGTACATCTTCCTGGTATGAGTAATGTATCTGATTATGAATTACCGATTACCCTGGTTTGAATCTCTCATTGTGTAGGAGACAATGATATTGCTTCCCATTAATTCCATAGCATTCCATACTTTCAATATCATGTTGGTACTAGAACAATGATCACTATAAGGAAGTAATTCCATTGAATAGGGATACTACTAACCTCTTCCCTATTTGTCGAGTTACAGTTAAAGGATGTTGTATGAGGTATAACATAAGGTCATGAAGCCAACAACATGAATGTTAACTACAAAGGGTAGTTTATAATACGAGCTAAAGGCAATAGCTTAACCTGTAATACAAGAGGAATAGATCCATTCCATTATTATGATATCAATAATACAAGAAAAACTTATCTTAAGATTCAACAAGGTGATATCATGTTACCTATTTACCATAATCAATATGTATTGTGATATTAGTCTTATCTCTTATTAACTACATGGGATGTCACTACAAAGCAATGGAACTAAGTATTAACATGTATGTATTACACGTGTATGTGATTCCAATGCTTGTGTAAATACAAAGGATAATACAACACCATCTTTAACTAGTATCTTATCCAAAGGGTAATACAACATTATCTTCAACTAAATGCTTGTGTAAATACAAAGGGTAATAAATCATTAACAAGTGTATTTCAAAGAGTATATACTCTTATACAATACATATGGGTTTTACTTACTATGATTAAGAGAGAGATAAATAAATGGAATCAACTTCATATATTACCCGTATGAGCTATGTGAATATTACAATATAGTTAAGAGTACAGAGTCTCAATCTAAGGTCTAGGAAACTAATCACAAGAATGAAGATGCAAGTTCAAATTGCATTTCTTCTATGTGCTTTTCGTTTTGTTCTTATCAGTTTTCTTGGGTATCGTTAATTATGTTCTATTTATGAGTCTTCATACTTTTAAGCCCTTCTTTGTTGAAAATGGAATCTAGATTGAATTTTGGAGGAATCATAATTGGTATCTCAATCCATCGCTTTGGAGTTAGATATTTGGATTTAAATTTGTTATTTCTTATTGTTCTTTAAATGAGACATTGACATGAAATGTTCATTGCTTGTTTCTTTTTTTTACAGTGCAAAGCACTGTAACATATTTTAGTTGTGGGAATAATTGCAGTGGACATTTTCCTCGTGTTTCAAGGTTTATTTCTCTCTTGTACGTGATATTTTGTAGATTTTAAAACTTTTCTTTCTTGTATCTTTGTAAATGAGGCTTTGACATGAAAAAATGATGTCTTTTATCAGTTTCTCTATCAATGCAAAGTGATTGTTACATATTAAGAAACCGCAAGCTAGGGTTTGATAGTCGCGGTCTGAACAACGTTCATAATGGTTACCAAAGGGGGTGGGAGTGGCACCCCATCATACAAACAAGTAGTGGTGGACAGGGGGAAAGGACCATGAGGAGTTGGTTTCAAAGAATCATTGACAAGAACCTCAGGATCAGGATCAAAAAAGAACTAGGAGAGAAACCAGGAAAAAATGGATCATGCGAGTGAGGAATCCAAAGAAGCCCAGAAGGTTGTGCAGGAACCAATGAACCCCAGTGGGGCAGATGGGCACAACCCATGTAAACCTAAAACAACAATTATACCCAAGGTTATACTGGAATACCAACAAACACAACTATATTGGGACCAGATGAGGACGCATGCACTAATATGGAAGTGCATGGGGTTGTGGCCCACAGAAAGAACGTTGTGCAACTGGATAAAATATCAATGGAAGCAAAGTGGAGAAGTGTAAATCCACCTGGGTTTGAAAGGATTATTCACAACATTCTTCATGAACCTAGAGGATAGGGATAAAATATTTGAAAGGGGGGCATACTTCCACACCTCAATAGGGTTGTAAATCTAGTCGTGGAAGGAAAACTTCTCCCCATAGAAGGAAACCTTTAAAAATTTCCCAGTCTGGATGAGGTTTTACTCCTTACCGCTAGATTATTGGCTATCATACACCTTTGAAAAAATCATGCACAAACATGGAAAATATGTTAAGACATAAGAAACAACCCTAAAAGGGAGATATACATCCTATGTAAGGATCTTCATAGAGATGGATCTGTCGGGGGAACTCCCCAAATCCATAAGCCTCGAATTGATGGATGAGGAATGGATACAAAGCATCAATTATGAATAGATCCCATTTATATGCAGAATATGCCATGGACATGGACACTTAATCAGAGAAGGTCCTCTCAATAAAAAAAAAGAAACGAAAAACACCAAAACGTAGCAGGACGAAGACGAGTTTGTAAAATTGAACCACAGAAACAGAGAAAACAAGAAACAAAGTAAATCCCCAATAGAAAGAAACCCAAAAGACAGGACTAGACAAGAAGGAAGGGACAGGGCTAGCCAAGGGGAAGAAAGAGGAAAGGATAAGACAAAAGCTAGAGTAGTTAGGGAACAAGCAACTCAGGAGAACACCAATATTCCAGGCAATAAGAGAGAACATGGAGGTATCACAAGTCCTATGGAAGGAAGAATCGAAGACGCCAACACCCCAATGCAGGAGGAAGACAAAGATTTAGAGATGACACCAAGCGAGGTAGGCATAGAATGTCCTGATATCAGAGACATTGTGGAAAGGGAAGGAATAGATCTCTCGAACATTCTGGAGCAATAAAAAAAGTAGGGAGTAGAAAATGTTCCGACGGAGCAATTAGATCATATCCAATACCTTTTCCTTCTAATGGAGGTAGAAAAATAAAGAGGGGTCAAGCATACGCACAACAAGATAGGACACTTGGGAATCAAAGAAGATGAGGGAAACCAACAACATTAACCCAAGCAGACGAGGTGGAAGAAAGGCAGGAAATCAAACAGCGTAGCCCTACAAGAACTAGGATCCCTACTGATAAATTTAGGTAAGATCAAAAAGATATTTCCCAAATTACCCCCACATGTTTAAATGAATTTTATAAAGTGGAATATAAGAGGCCTAAACATCTCATGAAAGAAAAGAATCCTTAAAAATAGACTGAGGAAGGAACAACCTGACCTATGTTTCATTCAAGAGAAAAAATGCATTGTAGACAAAATGGAAATGGAGCAACACCCCTACCTTAGCAGGGTCTGCTTGACCTCCCAGTCTTTGGATCTTCCTATTTACCTAAGTTGAAATGGCTCTCTATTTCCCATTGGAACCTTCAATGCATATAAAACCACAGGTCATTCTAGAAGTTATGCCTGCGTGAACAAGAACTAGGTGCAAACCCCTACTCTGTGTGACCACTGGCATGACCATTGACTTAGCCCAAATGGCTCTTCACGTTTGGCAATTTTTTGTTTCATGATTTCAGGATTCCTAATGCGAGTCACCCCGACTCCTACGATTCTCAAAACCTCGAAATGTTCTAATGGTCCTTATCTCCTCCCTTATGCTTTGACCATATGACCTCCAACCAAATCCTTGGGCCTCTCCTCCGAGCGTTTCAGGATTTCACATTAATATCTCTCTAGATATAACATTAATGTCCCATCCTTTTGAAATTCAAAATGTGTGCTAGTGCATATCCAATTTTCCTCCACTTGCGCTTGCTTGTGATGCTCCTCCATCATACTCCTTTGGATGAAAAAAATCATGGAATTATGTCCATGAGTTCCTGCACCGTCTGTCCATGTTTCTGGATACCTTCTTCACTTTCCCAACTGGAATATTCAATCTGGTGTCCCTTCCACTTTATCAAATATTCAAAATGTGTCTTCCTCCCAGTCTTCTTACCAACTCTCTGATCAATGATCTTTTCCATCTGTTGATTTTCAGCTACAGACATCTATTTGACCCACTGAACTTCTTGTTGAATCTCTTCCCCACATGATTCATCTTCTCTGTAAGGATACAAATCTTCTACATTGAATATGGGTGATATGCCCACATCATCTTGCAATTCTATATCATAAGAATTTTCCTCAAATTTTCTCAGAATCTTACACAGACCTATCTTTTTCATCTTCATCTTCTCATATGTTCCCTTTGGGAAAATTTCATTTATTAGATGTGCTAAGACTAGATATCTCACTTCAAACTGAATCTCTCTTCTGTGTTGATGTTCTATGCACTTATATTCCGGGTTGGAACTCTACAACCACTCTTTAATCTTACTGTGGCTCTCCTGCATATTTGCTACAAAATCTTCCCCTCCAATACTCCTGAACTCATTTTTCTCTAAGTATCTCAACTTAGATACTGCTCTTAGCTTCATTCCATACATTATCTAAAATGGGCATTGTCACGTGCTCCTATTAGGTGATTCATTATATGCAAACTCCTCTTGCGGAAAAAATTGATCCAATTGACTATGATGTTCATCTACCAAAATCCTCAATAAGTCTCCCAAACTTCAATTTACTACCTCAGTCTGTCCATCCATATGAGGGTGATATGTTCAGCTAAAAGATAAACTCGTCCCCAAGTTTTTCGATAGCGTCCTCCAAAAATGACCAACAAATTTGGTGTCTCTGTCTGAAACAATACTCTTGGGTAAACCATGAAATCAAACAACTTCCTTGAAAAACATGTTTGCAATGTGTGTTGCATCACTGGTTTTCTGACATGGAATAAAATGTTCCATTTTTGAGAATCTGTCGACTACCAAGAATATGGAATCACAACCTCTTTTTTTCCTTGGAATTCCTAAGACAAAATCCATGCTTACCATGTCCCATGACCTCTCCGATACTAGCAATGGTTGATACAATCCTATGTTCTATCTTTTCTCCTTTGCGTGTTGTAAAATTCTACATCTGTTGACAAATTTCTTGACATCTGTCCTCATTCCTGGCCAATAATACAAAATGTTTAGTTTCACAAATGTCTTTTCATGGCTGAAGTGTCCAACCAATCCCTCACTATTATTTTCCTTCAAAAGGTTTTCTCTCATAGAACTCTGGGATACACAACTAGTTTCCTTTCAATAACAATCCATCCTGATTAAATATTTAATCCACTAGCTTCTGTCTCTCAGAAAATGATTCTCACATTCTTCATAAGCTTCCTTGAAATATGAATCATTTATGTACATGTCTTTAAGGCTATCAAAACCTAAGGTATTCACACGAAACTCCTGCAGAATCAAACATTTCCTGCTCAATTCATCAACAACTTTGTTAGCATTTCTAAAAATGTGCTTTATAACAAAAGTAAAGTTTTGCATAAATTCAACCCATTTTGCATGTTTCTGGTTCAATTTTTCCTATTTGGTTACAAACTGTAAGGATTGGTTGTCGCTATACAAAACAATCTCTTTTGGAACTAGGTAGTTCCTCCATTTCTTCAATGCTTATATGATTGCATACAACTCTTTATCATACATGGAATAATTCCTTTTGGCATCATTCATCTTCTCACTGAAGTATGCAATTGGCCTATTGTCTTGACTCAAGGTTGGTCCAATCGCAAATCCACTTGCGTCACATATCACTTGAAATGTCTTACTAAAATATGGCAGAACCAGAACTAATTGTCCTGTTATCTTCTCCTTTAACAACTTGAAACTTTTCTCCGCTTCCTCTATCCAATGAAAAGATTTATGTATTTTCTGGACTGTGTCCATCATTGATGCACAAATTCCACCAAAATTCCTAAAGAACTTCCTATAAAAACTGGATAGTCCAAGGAAGCTTCTGACTTCAAAGATATTCCTTGGCGATGACGATTCTTTGATTTCTTTTACCTTTTGAGGATCCATCTTCAACTCATTCAAAGAGATCACGAACCCCAAATAAATGAGTTTCCTCTTCATGAAAGATGAGTTCTTCATATTAATCAACAATTTCTCTTGGTGTAACCTCCTCATCACTAGAGTTAAATGTCTCAAATTTTCTTCCTTAGTCTTACTGAAGATCAATATATCGTCAAGATACACAATTACAAACTTCCCAATGAAATATTTCAAGACTTCATTCATCAATATCATGAAAGTACTTGGCGCATTCGTCAAACCAAATGACATGACAAGCCATTCATACAACCCTTCATTCATCTTGAATGTTGTCTTCCATTCATCACCTTCCCTCACTCTAATCTGATGATATCTGCTCTTCAAATCATTTTTTGAAAAAAACTTTGCTCCACTCAAGCAATCCATCAAGTCATCCATCCTAGGTAAAGGAAACCTATACATGATTGTGATTTTGTTTATATCCCTCAAGTATGTATACATCCTCCATCCACCATCCTTCTACGGACTTGACACTATTGGCACAACACACGAACTCAAGCTTTCTCTGATCAACCCTTTATCTATCAAATATTTGACGTGTTTCTTGACCTCTTGATTCTCCTGCAGCATCAATGTGTAGGCTTCTTTATTTGGTAAAATCTCTCCTGGTATAAGGTCAATGTGATGGCTTATATTTATGATGCGCGACAACGAACAAGGTAAATCATCCAACACTATATCAACGAAATTCTCTAGCAGTTCCTTAATCTCTTCATGTAGAACATATATTGAGGTACTGGTCAATATGACTCTAGGTTTTCTCACCACAACAAACTGCATTTGTTCATCCTTCTTGACTTCGTCCAGAAGTTCCTTCCCACTCATGAGAAGTATAGTATTTCTTGTTTCTTATTTCACCTTCTTGTCTTCAATTGGAAACAACATATGCATCCTGCCATTCTTTTCCAAGGTGTATGTGTTCTTTCTTCCACCGTGAATAAAATTCCTGTCATATTGCCAAGGCCTCCCCAACAAAATATGATTGACATCCATGGGGATAAAATCACATAATATCTCATATCTGTATCCCCCTATCTTAAATTCAACTAAACATTGTTTAGTGACAGTTACCTAATGTCCTCTTTGTAACCACAAAACTTTGTATGGGCTTGGATGTGAAACTATTTCCAATTCCAGCTTCTCCACCATTTTTGTGGATACTATGTTATTCGTGCTTCCACTTTCAACAATCACCTTGCATACCCTATCCTTGGTATCACAAGAAATTCTAAACATATTGTTCCTTTAGACTGGATTCTCCATCTCTTTCTTTAGCTTCAAGAGAATTTTTCTCATCATTAAGGATCTTTCGCCTTCTGCATATTATGCCTCGACATTTCACCTTTTCTCTTATGAAATGTGAGCTTCACCTCCTCCATCTATTTTTCTATTGGGACATTAAAAATATTTGCGTCCGATCTTTTGACAGACAAAACACTTTATTTCACCTCCTATGCCTCTTCCTCTTCCTCTGGCTTGAGGAAAAGTGTTCCTATCGGCATATTGTCCTCCTTGTGAGCTTACTCCCCTTTTTGGGTGGTTATGAGGTTTATTTTCTTCATCCTTGGGATACTGTACTTTGTCCTGGGAAACTTCTTTGCCTCTGCTTGGAATTCTACCTCTGCCCCTTTGACCTTTATATCAGGCCAATTTTACTTCTGGATTTGAAGAGATCTGATAAGCATCTTCCACATTTATGATTGTCACCATGCTCATCTCATATTGAATATCATATCTCATGCTATTCATGTACCTGGTGACCTTTTCATCATCACTCTCATGATGACCAACTCTAATGTTGAGTCTGTAAAATTCCTGAGTGTATTCCTTCACTGTCATCCCTTTCTGTCTCAAATTATGCATTTATTGGAACAGATAAATCTGGTAATATCTGCGTATGAATTTGACTTTCATATTTGCTACCATCTTGTCCCATCTTTTGATTCTTTGTTTTCCTTTGCAACTTCTGTCAGCCTGCAGTTCATCCCACCATAGTGTTGCATGCCCTTAAGTCTAGTGACAACGTGATTTAATTTTTTATCTTCTTCGATATCCTCATAGTCGAAGTATTTATCCAGAGCTCTAAACCAATATAGTAGCTGCTCAATGTCTAAGTTACCTTCATACATCGGGATGTCCATTTTTGGTCTGGCCCCTATTCTTGCAACAACTTTGAATAGACGTTCCTCTACAACATCTTCGGCTACAACTTATTCTTTAGCTCTAGCTTTGTTTTCTCTTTCAGCCTCACTGATATCTCCAGTATTAGGTGTTATCCTCTGTTTTGTCTCCATAGCATCCAATCAAGCATGGGTCTCTTTTGATGTCTCCTTGGCAGCATTGTTTCAATCTGTCCACGCAAAATTCAATTCACAACTTGCCTTATGTCCTCTCTTGCCTACACAAAACAATGATTTTCAGATATGATACCACCTGACACAACACCCCTACCTCAGAAGGGTCTGATTGACCTCCCGGTCTTTGGATCTTCCTATTTCCCTGAGCTGAAATGGCTCTCTAGTTCCCACTGGAACCTTCAATGCATATAAAACCACATGTCCTTCTAGAAGTTACAGCCGTGCGAACAAGCACTAGGCACAAAACCCTACTCTACATGACCACTAACATGACCATTGAGTTAGCTCAAATGGCTCTTCAAGTTTTAGGATTTCATGTTTCACGATTTTGGGATTCCTACTACGAGTCGCCCTGACTCCTCTGATTCTGAAAACCTCGAAATGGGCTAATGGTTCTTAGCTCCTCCCTTATGCTTTCACCATATGACCTCCAGCCAAATCTTGGGGCCTCTCCTATGAGTGCGTTGAGATTTCACGACTTACGAGATCACAATGCAACTCTTCTCCCTTTCCTAATGTCCAAACTCACGAATTCCTCTCCATATATCAACGGTCCAGAGCCTCCTAAGATCTGACGGTCCAGATTGCATCATGTTTTTTTGTATCTGGGATTCCTGAGTACCAAGTTTCTCCACTCTCCCGACTCCTGAAATTCTGATATTTCAGATCACCCAATCAACGGCTCTCATTCCTCCAGATCTAACGACTGTTAATCCTCCCGAGCTTGCGAGTGTTGAAAGAAACTCAGTCTTAACCTCCCCGTTGATCCACTAGATCCAACGGTCCACAGATATCTACACTTCTCCCTATGAGAAACTCAATCGTTCGTTCAAGTTCTCAAAGAATCCTAGCCAACTAACTTGGCTCCCTTTCCTCCTGAGCTTGGTTTCTATGATGTGCCTTTGACCCTCATGCTTCCCTTGAACTTTCCAAGTCTCTATCCTTCCTAAGCTTGAATGATCCAAATTATTTTCAGCACAAAATGAGAGAGGAGATATAACACATAAATATTTAGAGATATTGTAAAAGAGACAACAATATAATAGATATATAGCGGAAATAAAGAAGATTCACAGATATAAAATAATACACAATTTCTATTAATGAAATAAATGTACAAAGACTGTAAAAGTACAGAGTGAAAGACTTGCTAGAATGTTGGCAGCTCATCTATGAGAAGAGATGTTACGGCTACTTGCATCCATCAAAAGATGAATATTACAATGAGTCTCTAAGGGTATTTTTTACATAAGTAAAATCCAAAACCCTAACCCCAGAAGATGAAAATCCAAATGGTTTGTGGGCCCTGATGGGGGTAGTTGATACATCAACTTCCTAAGGGCGTAACATTTGCATACGATCTTCGTTTGGGGCGCTCGATACACCGTTAGAAAGATATATTAGAGAAATACAACTTTTGTGTGAGAAACATAAAACATTAATCCATGTTGATCCCCTTTTTCCCAAAAAAAAAAAATTTAGGGCCTCAAAACGGCTTCGGAAGATCATGACCCAAAAAACTGTTAAAAATAGTAAATTACCAAAATTGCGAGAAAATTGTTTTGAGCCAGATGGAAAAGGTGGGTTCCACTAATATCCACCTGGATCAATCCTCCCTCCTTAGGAAGCAAAGGTATCCATTACGTTGGGTTCCCGGGGGAGAGAGGAAAGCGATTGTTGAATCTGAATCTTGGTGAGTTTCTTGCCTTGCTGGAGATGTTGCGCTGCTTGGTTTTTCGAAGGTTGTCATGAACCTGTGGCTCGAAGGGTTGGACCTTTTTAACCAGTATGGCTACATGAGATGACTGTGTGTAGAAGGAATATTTGTGCTTTGTTGCAACCTTGTCGACCTTCTTCTGTTGGATAGAAGGTGCTTGGGTCGACGTTGTAGTGGTTGCAATATCCTTCTGTTCACCTTTTGAACAAATTGTGAAAAAGATAAATTTTGTAGTATGAGATACTACCTTGCAACACTTTTTAGGTGGGAAAATACTCGAAATTACCTACGGTATTTTGTATAGATGACCCCCCAAAGTAACAATGACACTACGGGGTCGAGACTCATAAATAGCATGGTGCTTCCACATATATGGTTGGACCAAGAGAACATCACATACATCCAGTGGGGAAACATCACATAATACATCATCCTTGAAGGGTTGGATGTCGTATGACAATTGACAGTATTGGCTGACACGAAGATCTCATCCTTGGCGAAGCCACCCGATGCTGTATGGTTGCGGGTGTGGTGTTGTTGACAATCCCAACTATTTGACGACCTCTATTGAGATGAGGTTCTTCTGGCTTCCACTATCAATAATAAAATGTAGCGGGGTCCCCTTCACCCACATATGTGAATTAAAAAGGCACTCCCCCTCTTCTGGATCTGTTGGTTCTTCTGGTTGAATTGTTGCAGTCGTGACAATAGCAGTGGGGTCTACGTCGATGATCTATTTTTTACCAGTATTTTCAGAATCAGATTCTGAATCAGGGTTGAGCGCCTTGTCTTTGATCTCGACCACCAATGACTATTTTGAGAGAATTCGTTGGTGTTGTGCCAGGGGATTTTGTGGAAATCACACCATTTTCCGGTGTCCTTCTTTGTCTTCCTGTTACCCTTCTTTTCCTGTGGCTTGGACTAGTTTTCAGGAGACTGTTTGTTAGGGACATCTTTCTCATACTTTGGTTGTTACGGATTTGCAGACCCAAAATCTTTTTTGTTCTAGTGATTAAAGTTTTTCTCAATTTTAACAACATATCGATAAGCATTAGTGAGTGATGAGATGTCCAAAAAATCCATTTCAGTTTGGATGTATTTGTGTAGAGCCCCATGGTATTTCAGAACCAAATGTCGTCTAGAATCTTTTATACCCATCTTGGTGTGCAAGGGATGGAAGGTATTGTTATTGGTGAGATTTGGAACTACTTGGCCCCTCTCTTTCTATAGTGTGGTCCATCTCATGTAATGGTCCTCATAGTTTCCAACAGGGTAATATTGCTTTTTTAACGCATCCACAAAAAAATCCCAAGTGGGCTCGGCCCCATATATTCTAGACTCCTCTGTGGAACTTTTCTCCCAGTAAGTTTTCCACCAATGTTTGACATGGGGGAGAGCCTTAAGGAATGCGAAGATGATCTTTTCTCGGTCGAAAAAAATGTGAATAGAGAAATAACCTTAGAACAGATTTAACCATTTATCTAGGGCATCTGTATCTATCTGACCTTCAAATATAAGAATATCAAAATTGACCTATACCTTAAAAGGAAAGGTTCCTCCAAAGTGGTCTCTTGATGAAGATGTGCCTGATGCTATTGGTAGTTGTTGAGGGATGTGGGAAAAATTCTTCATCATTTTGTCCCTCTGTTGCGTGAGAGTTTGCTCAAGCAACAGACTAATGGGATCGTTTGCTCCGTCATTTTTATTTTATTCCACAATTGAGGGTTTCTTGGGTGTGCGAGAGTGATTTTCCTCAATAAATAAAATCTCGACACCCAACTTTCTATACTCATACCTCATCGGGGACATGCACTAAAAACGATCAAGAGAATCCTACTCTGATACAACTGATCTGGATTATTCTCAGCACGAAATGAGAGTGGAGATATAACAAAGAAATATTTAGAGATATTGCAAGAGAGACAACAATATAACAGAGATATAGAGAAAATAAACTAGATTCACAGATATATAGAATTACACGATTTCTATTAATGAAATAAATGTAGAGAGACTGTAAAAATACAGAGTGAAAGACTCGCTAGAATGGTGGCAGCTTATCTATGAAAAGAGATGTGATGACTACTCGCATCTATGAGAAGATGAAGATTACAATGAGGCTCTAAGGGCCTTTTTAACATAAGTAAAATACAAAACCCTAACCTCGGAAGATGAAAAGCCAAAAGGTTTGCGGGCCCCGATGGGGGTAGTTGATACGTCAACTTCCCAAGGGCGTAACGTTTGCATATGATCTTTGTTTGGGGCACTCGATACACTGTTAGAAATCTTTATCTGAGAACTACAACTTTTGTGTGATCAACATTGATATTTGATCCATGTTTCTCCCCATTTTCCCAAAAAACGTCGTTTACGGCCTCAAAACGGCTCTGAAAGTTCAGGACCCAAAAAACTGCTAAAAATAGTAAATTACCAAAATTTCCAGAAAATAGTTTTGAGCCAGTTGGAAAAGATGGGTGGCCACTGATATCCACCTGGATCATTGAATATTGTTTCAAACTCAAATATTCTAAGGGATTCTTCCACACACTCCTTGCAGCCTTCACGATAATATCTGATTATCTGAAATATTCCAACTCTGCACACTCCTTGCGAAATCAGTTCTTCAACCACTCACCTAGTTGAAAAAAATTCTAATACTTCGACCTGGCCTATGCACACCTTGCATGACTCTGTGCTATAATTGCACTTCTGATTGTATAATAACGAATCTATCTCTCCTGATTTTTTCTGAGGTAAAACTCAAAACCTCGTCGACGCACTCCTTGCGGACCTTCACTGCACTCTTTGTAGGAATTCTCAGGAAGAGAAACAATTGAAACTCATGCTCTCCCTCTCACAGAATTCATACATTAAACATGAAATGATACACATAAATCCTTGAAACAAATGCATAACATAGAATCTAAGAAAACCGTAAACATACCATTCAATAGATGCAAACAATATCCATAACAACACCATGAAATTGAGTCAAACCATTCTTATATTAACTCAAGTGCTTTTGTTCATGGGTTCTAGAGAAACAACTATATGCTTATACAACTTCTACAGTCTATGTTCTCCTATGCCCTCCTATTCTTTTTTTCCCTTTATTCTTACGAATGAGAATAATGATACATTACATCTATGAGGGAGCTTTTCTTGAGTTTTCCCTCCTACAACTCTAAGCTATCTTATCGAATTAAAATCTCTACAACTACTTTACATTGATTACGTTAATTGTCTACAACCGATAGATGAGATGAATGCTCAAGATATGTGTTACAATCCCCAAAAGATTTAAGAGCACTTATGTCTCTCCATATATTACATTAATGTGCCATCCTTTTGAAATTCACAATATCTTCAAAATGTGCATTGGTGTGTATCCAGTTGTCCTTCGCTTACACTTTCTTGCGATGCTCCTGCATCAGGAAACAATCAGTAAAAAACAATGGAGCAATTACAATATTTTGGTTGTCGAAGGCCAATAGATGGTAGGAGGTATACTCACCTTATGTAACCCACAATCATTGAAACTACTAGCAGTCGAAGCCACAAGAAACACACTATAGGTTAGCATGCAATTTATAGGTAACACCAAGGGGATTTTATGCACCAATATGTATGGACCCCAGAGGCTGGAGGAAAAAAGGACAATGCTCGTAGACCTAGAAAATATAAAGGCCAGATCCCACAACCTCCACTGGATCTTGGCAAGGGACTTCAACATAATCACGACACTTTCATAGAAAAGAGGGGGCACCAGGAGACTGGATAGAGATGCAGAGGATTTCGCATCTTCCATTGATACGGTCCTTACTTCATGGGGTGTTTCCTTAGAAAAGGATCATACAAGTTAGAATATTATGAAGGGAATGTGTTGGACGAGCCTATAAATGGGATCTACCTTAAAAGGTATTACACTTGAGCATTCGAGCTCAAGTGTGCCCTTTTTATACTTGTGTATGTTAGCGTATATATTTCTCTCTTTATTATTTTGTGTCCTCGACTTTCTTATTGATTTTTCCCTTGGTTGGAAATTGTCAATGGAATATTCGGTGTTGTTAGGATTTGTAGATGATGCCATTCGGCATACTGAGAACATGGATTTTCTCTTCTTGGGTTATCTATTCACCCGAGGGACAAATAGTGTCTTCATGAGATGTTTGTTTATATCCATCGATGAATAATGTCATTGAGTATAGCGTCATTATAGATTTATTGGAGACGCCATTTCACATGGTATTCAATCTTTAAAATTTCACTTGGATTCCTAGTTAGTTGTGTGCCAATTAAATGGAAGATAACGGTTAAGAGATCCTACATTACTTTGACATTTTCTTCGAGTACGAATTTTGAAATGACATGTTCATTTTATTACTTACAATCATATACCTAGAATTTCTAATCAAGTATCTGATGCATATTCCTATTTTGTATTTCTTATTCATGGCCATGAAAAACTATTAGTTATATATCCACATTGTAATGATCCCAAGCCATTATGCAAGTATCATCACTATTTTGGTGTCTTTTTAAAACCTTTTTCTGGTTGTGGTATTTCGTCAAACACTTTGCTAATCTACCTTTTAGATGTGTTTATATGTGTGTATGCAGCAAATAACCCAATAAAATGAGAAAGAGATAACCATGGAACAATACCTCAACCATATGCAATGAATAGACATAAATAGAAACATCTGATTCTTCTTTATTCATAAAATGAGAAACACTCTGATAGAGATCTGCGTCTGGAATGCTCAATAGCGAGATGGCCAAGAGATAGACCAATAGATAGAACATACAAAATGCTCCCATCAATACAAAGATGCCTCCAAAGGTTAAATAAGAAATAAAGATCAATACAAAGGAAGATGGATGCCAGAGCTCTCAGGATGAAGAATGCGCTCAATGAGGCTAAAACCAGTAACTTCATTACACACTACCAAAGAGTGTCAATCACTGCCCTCATGACCAGTGATGGGTCGAGATTAGTGCAGAACAACCAGTGAAGTAGGATCCCCCTCGATCTCTGTAGATCTGAAATCCCATTGGATGACTCAAAACCCTAGATAATTCCGGCCCTCATAGAAGTGTCCAATCACCCTAATAAATATTCCAAGTGATAGATCAGGTGATGGTACAGAACAACAGTGGTGAATCTCTCAGATCCCTCTCAATCTCTGTGAATCCGAAATCCCCTCTGAAGGTGTGCCCCGGATGGCCAGAGCCACTAGATAGTGCGCCTGTGGAGGCCTCAAGTGCTCGAAACTCTCCATCAGTATATCGAGACCTTTGCAAAGTCACTGGGTAAAGATCTAGGAATTAGGATGGAGTGTAACCCCTCAAGCGAATTTAGATGCGGATCTCAAAAGCGCCCTCCTTCTCTTTAGAACTACTTAGCACAAAGAATGTCCAGGCCATAAAACCATCTCAAAGAAGCACTAGATATGATGTCAAGGCCTGTGTGAAACCCAAGAGTGATAGAGATCCTCATACGGCCACGCCAATCTCACCTGGCAGATCTCTCAAGATGGTGTGCCCCTCTTAACTTTGGAATCCACACTCAAAATTTGGTGCACCCTCTCTCTATCTACACATGAAGCGTCTTAGATCCTCACTGTGTTGAGTGAATTAGGACACTAGAATGGGTGGCGGGAGAGTATTGGATCTCTGAGACCAAGCTTGGAACGAGATGGGTGGAATCTTTCACCATAGAATCGTCCTCTAGGGTTTTATCAAACCCTCAAAACCCCCCAATGTGGGGCTCACTGGCTAGAAGCCAAAATCAAAATAAGATCATACATGAATGAATGAAGGGCCCTTACCTTTCCTTTTATATTTTGGCTCACTTGTCCCTCAAAGTGACTTTCCATTTATTAATATTTAATTAATTAATTGAAATCCTTTAATTGATCTAATTAACCTTTTACCTCTGAAAGCTCCTTATCTCTCCTTGTGTTTTCCATGCTGAGAGTGCCTACATCCATCTGTAGTGTTTATCCTCACAGTTGTGAGCTATTAGAATGAGAGGTTCTTCCAAGTAATTTTCCCAAAATGACCTCTTAGGTGAATTTAATTAACCTATACCCCAAAATAACTCAAAATAATGAAAATCGTCGGAATGCAGCAGAACCAAAGGCCAACAATGTGGAAGGATGGCTCATGTGTGGAGACGCGTGGGCAATGCTGGATTGGACCCCCACAGATTCCTCTCAATATTTCCCTATCTTTCGCTATAACCTCCATCGGCTACTCTGGTCATCCACCCAGCCCTCTACTTTGTGATGATGTCCCAAAGTGAGGAACGATCCTCCTGGCTAGAAAATTGCTTGTCCTCAAGCAATAGCAAAATCATCTCAAATAAAATACCGGGATCCCATGTCCTCTTGTGGGATACATAGTAGAACCCACTTTCAAGGACGGACAATGTTCCTCCACCCCTAAGATCCCATGAGGAAGTGAGGCGCAATGCCTACTTAGAAGCATGGTCATGAAATATATAGCCACATGGATCTCACACTTTGTGACATATATGGCCTCATCATCTAGGAATGAGTCCATCCTCCAAATCCCTATGAGATCACGCTGCCTCCATCAAGCGCACATGGTGATGGGGATGAGATCTTCTGAGACAACATGAGACACCTCAAACCTTTGTGCTCCCTCAATGAGTGAAGCTAAGTGGAGGATTAAATTAGAATTTCCCCTACAAAGGTCCACTTTCAAAGCCCTATGGAGTCAGGTTAAGAATTCTCAACCCTACCACAATCCTTGGTCCCATAACCCATCCCGAGATCACCATGGCTGGCCCTGCACTACTCACGACCCATTTATGTCCCACATACATGTGGAATCCTCCTCTCCACGGATCCTCAAGCTGAGAATACCACATGAGCCTTGGGACCTGGCATCACAAAAGAAACTATATCACATAAAGGGCATCTCTGAAGAAGAGTACTGCATCAAGTATCTCATGCCCTATCATGTTGATGATCCAAGCAGAGGAAGATCAAAAAAGCCCATGGGACAAGTACCTAGACCCACTCAAAATAACCCGAGGTGGAGTGTGTGTGGCTCTCTAGAGGTGTAGCGTGGGTCAGCATGACATGGAGTACTTAGTAAAAGCGGACTCACACAGGTGCATGGCAAAATTTGAATTTTATCACTTCCAATCTCTCTAACTCCTACAATGTGAGGGGCATCAGGTCAAAATCCCTATGTTCCAATCTACTATCCCTCCCTCATCTTTCTTTATCGATGATAAAAGTGTGAGAAAGGGATATTGAGGAGAGGTGCTCACAGCTGGTAGTAGAGATGAAAATACCACTTCTGAGTCCCAAGGACTCTGACGAGAGCTGTGTCGATATCCATGGTAGATGCTCTCATGTGGTCATCAAACTCCAATCATCGAGGCACAACCATGGTAACTCCTCCAGCTGGCTGGTAAAGCCAATCTCCATCTCCCTCACCACAGTGTTGCTACAAAATGGTGAGGGCCAGATCTCAAAATCATGTTGATCTGTGAGAATTGCTTTTGCATGCTCCCCTAAGTGTGTCTCCTCCCATGAGGGAGGCACCCCTCACAGATCCCACCATACATGTCAAGCATGTCTCTTGTGAGCTATCCCCTCATCAACATGCTCTGGAAGCATACTCATGTCATCTCATGAGCTCATCCCTGCAGGATCCACAGATGCAGGCAGGATCAATCTCTATGGAGATCAACCACTCCCAAGACACAAATGGAAGTGTCCCCATCATGGTGCTCCTGCACAAGATCCCATCCCAGCAGCCCTCTCAGCAGCAGTGATACATGCGGAAGGTGTCCCACTAAGGCCAGGATGAAGTGGATCTCGATGGGTCTCCTCGGAGACTCGCATATGGCTTGACTCACAGTTGCTTGAAGGGTGGTCTGTGTGCCCTCTCAAGGTCCCAGGTGCTCTCAAATCGACTAAGTCGGTCCATCTCCAACTCCACGCTCCTAGAGCCTCATGATACATATCACCAACCCTCCGTAGATAATCCATGTCTATCAACAATTTGTTGGTAGTCAGTTCTGCTAGTGTTAACTCTAGAATCCCCAAAAACAACCTCTGCATAATATGGCGTGGCTGAGCTGTCCATTGTCTATCGTGATACTAGGTACTCCTGTATGCCACCGCATCTCATCACTAGATGCCATCTCACCCTAACTCACACTGTAGGCTGTTGTATCCTCTTATTGCACTCAACCTACTACTATCTTATGTGCCTAGATCCCATATAGATATCTGAACCCATGATATGGTCATCCTGATTGCTAAAAGTGCATCCTCATCAATGCGGACCGATCCTGGAAGTAAGTGCCCATCCACCTATCAACCTCTGCAATCGCTCAACCAATGGAGTCTCTAACATCTATGACTCCATCTCCTCTGACTGACCTGTATGTTTGGGGTCAATTGCATGTATGTCATGTACTTCCTCCTAGATCTGTGGGTCTATTTTTCCATGGTGTGCATCCCTCACTAGGCTCATCCATCATGCGGCGGCAGCGATATCCTCTTGTGGCGTGGCTATCATGGATGTCTGAGCAGGTCAGCCCGGTCTGTCACGGCTCCCATGGGAAGCTCATCATCTGGGTGCTAACGTGTGACTCCTCTTTAGTGTCACTACTCTGTTGGTAAGGTCACGTCAATGGTATCCTTGGCCGTGTCCTAAGGACAGTGGTGCCTATCGTCCATCCATCCTCTCCGCCTATCCACCTACCACAGGAGTCATCCCATCCTCCTCAAATACAAGAATCACTAGCCTGTGGGGAGTCATCATGACTATCCCACCGAGGGTAGGAGTCACTATCACTAGCCAGTGCAAGATTCATTTGTCATCGATTTCAAGCTGCTCTACGTCATGCAATGGCTCCCATCCACACGCCCCCATCATGTTGTCATGGTGTACCTCAATGAGTAGTTCTTACCCTTACCCTACACCTGATCGGTTCCCAAGGCACCTGCAGCCTATAGCAAAGTTGTGTGCTCCTTATGGGTGTGGGGTTTCTAATGGCTGTGTGGTTACCCCAAATGGATGCTCTGATTTCCTCCCTGTTCTTGAGCCAACGTGCTATCTTCTTCTTATTCCAACTAGGATTTTTATAGGATGGGAACCATTGGAATGTTATGATCCTTTGAAATTATTGAGGCTTTCATGTTCCCTCTCCTCCGCAATCCCGTTAACAATTCTCATTTCCTTCAAAAATCCATTTATCCACTGAAAGGACCCCTCGGGTTTGCGAGTTTAATCTTTGTGTTCCTTTATATTGATCCCAAGCCATTAGGATCATCACGGTTTTGGTCTATTTTTAAAACTTTTAAGTTTGTGGTATTTCGTCAAACGCTTTGCTAATCTACCTTTTTAGATGTGTTTATATGTGTGTAATGCCATCAAATGGAAAGAGATAACCATGGAACATACCTCAACCATATGCAATAATATGAACAAACCAAAACATCTCAATTCTTCTTTATTTATAAAATAGAAACACCTTTACAATGAGAGATCGCAGAATCTGGATACTCATAGGATGGCCAAGAGATGAATAATGAATGGAAACACAAGATGCTCAGCTAATCCTGAATATGCCTCCAAAGGTAGAATGAGAAATGAAGATCAATGCAAAGCGGATCCCAAATTTACCAGAGCTCTCTCTAGCCCGAAAGAAGAATTCCATGCTCCAATAGTAGGTTGAAACCCTCAATAACTTCGGCCTTGCTGCCAAAAGTGACCAAACACCCTAATAAATGTCAAGCCCCGTCGTTCGGGTGATGGTAGGTAGCCGGTGGTGGATCTCTAAGATCCTCTCAATCTATAGATCTGAAATCCCCAGAAGGTGTACTTGCTGGATGAGCTAAAACCACAGATAATTTGGCCCACCTGTTTGAAGGAGGCCTCCAAAGTCACTCCAAAGGCAACATATATGTAATAATAAATGATAATATCCATAAATATGGGTCCGAGACAACTGCAAGTCACTAGGTGAATCTTTAGGGTCAGATATGAAGTGTAGCCCCTCCAAATGGACTAGATCTAAATCTAAAAAAACGCCCTCCTTCTCTTAAATTCACCCCACTGCTCAAGAAAAAATCCGAGCCATAAAACTATCTCAAAAAAAACTAGATATGATGTCCAAGGCAATGTAATGAAAACCCAAGTGATAGAATCCTCAGAAAATGCCAATCCCTCTGATGAATCTCAAAGAGAGGGTGTGCCCCTCTTGTTGGAATCCATCAAATTTAGTTACACTCTCTCTATCTAGACATGAGAACTTCAATGTGAGATCATCCACCTTGGTAGGTAAGATCACGGAGACTAGAATGGTGTGGGGGAGGATTTTCATTCCAGAGACCAATCTTGGGACAAGATGGGTGGAATATTTCGATTAGATCATCCTCTAGGAACATTTATGTCAGACCGAAGACCCTAATGTTAGAATCTCCTTAGCTAGAAGCCAGAAATAAAGATAAGATCATACATGAATGAATGAGAAGGAGGCCCTTTCCTTTCCTTTATATTTTTTTATCACCTTACATCCTCCAAAGTGACTTTCGACATTATGTTTAATTGAATTAATTAAATCCTTTAATTAATTAATTAATCTTTTTACCTCACAGCTCCTTATCTCTCCTTGGCAGCTACAGCCCTTTGAAGTCACTTCTATGCATCCCATCCTGTAGTGTTTCTTGACCCGATTCCAACGAGCTATTGCGAGAGTTCCTCCAGTAATTTTTAAAATGACCTCTTCAGGTGAATTTCGGTGACTTATAGCTCAAAATAGTCAAATCATGGAAATAGTCGAGATACTTAAGCGGACCAAAGTAACTGTCTTGGGATGCCAAGTAATTTGCCCAAAATGACCTCTTCAGTGAATTTCATTGACTTATAGCTCAAAATAGTCAAAATCATGGAAATCGTCGGAATGCAACGGAACCAAAGCCAACCTGTGCGGGATGGCTCATAATGATGGAATATGATTAGCAATGCAAGCTGGACCCCACAATTCCTCTCAATAACCCCTATACTCGCTATAACCTCCATCTGGCTACTCTGGTCATCATAACCCTCTGCACTGTGATGATGTCCCAAAGTGAGGACATTACACACATGGATCTGTAGAGTAATCCATATTGGAAACTAGGTGTATAGATTCTACGAATTTTAATATTCTCACAAGTGACTAGTTCATCCAATTGGTTCCTCGCTACTCCATTTCTAGGAATTATTATGTATTTCTCCCACCGCGATTGCTCCTCAAACCTCACACATTATGAGGCATCTGTTATAGAAAAAATTTCCAAACTCCATCCATCTTGATTTTATTTCCTTTCCTTTCCCTTTGCAGACTTAATTTTCCCCTTTTTGTTTTTTCCTGAGTAAAAAAATCATAGTTTTGTACATATACATGGTCCACATTTAGAGAGCTCATGTATATGCAAGTTGATCCATTACAACTCACATACACCGGTTCTTGTGCTCAAAAATACAGAAAAATATGTTGAGTTTCCATGCCATGTCATGAGATCCATGATCCTTGACCTTCCATATACTGGAAACACTCTGACTCGACCCTTCAATTCCATTTGGAGGATAGAGATTGAGCCATATATAATACTTGAGGGAATTCATCATTGAGAGAAAAGATACTTTGGATAAATTTCACTTTATATTGATTCTGCATCCCTTTGTCCTTGAAAGTATGAACTTCTTGTCTTCAACCCCAAAATATTCTTATCTTGAGAAGGAGAAACTCAATTACTCCTACTACTTGTGAGCTTGCCTCTGTGGAGGATTGAATTGGCGAAGTCCCAACTGGAGGGACTTAGTTTCTCGGTTCCTATATGTGTCGTTACAACATTTTTTCAGCTATGTACTTCTGTTTATTATGTTAATAGAAATACTCTTTTCTCGTCCAATTATATGTCACAAATATTTGTATTAATTTCCATGGGCGTACTTGTTATACATGTTAATGAATTATGCTAGTTTATATGCTGGCGTTCTATAAAATTTATATTTTCTTGTTGGTCTTGGATGCTGGAGAAAAGTTGTAGGCATCAAGATTTTGGTCGTGAGCTCAACCATGGTCTTCTTGGGACATCCAGATGAGGTAGAATTTTAGCCTTCTCTTGTTATTATTTCTATTTATTAGGCATACTTGAGTTTATATTTTAATTTTGGGTGTCGTTCTGTATGTTTTGGTTTACCCATTTCCATAGAGATTTTCCTCGTAACACTTCCAGATATTTTAATTTTTTTATGAATAAAATAATCATAAAGAAATATTTGGTGAGTTGAAGAGTTGCAGTAATAAAGGTTGTTGAATCCCATAGGAACATGTTTAAATGATCATCCAAGGGAATTATAAACTTACAAAGTAATGTGAAAAAAAATTGTAATGTTTGAAGATAGAAAAGGCTATGGAATTGATTATATATTACTTTCTTTTAAAGATCTAGAAAAACATGAATACTATATGTCCTAATTTATCTATGAAGACTATGAAATCTATGCGTCCTAATTTATCTTTCCTACACCACAAACTCTAGTGTTTTGCAACAAAAATGATCTAGAAATAAAATGTTCTTGGCTTGTTGGATGGTGCTACAAAACCCTATAACTCATTGAAACTAAATTATGACGATGAAACTAAAATAATTTGCTTAAAATTCAATTCTACAGAAAATAAACTAATTAGTAAAGAGTAAAGTCAATATTTTCAAAAGAAACCTGATATGTAGACCACTAAACAAAACAAACATTTATATTTCCAACCACAAGTTTATGGTGTGTTGTTGAAAGGATAAACACAATAACGTAAATATTCTATCTAAAAAACTAAAAATTTAATCCCACGTTGCACGGTCCTTACTTCATGGGACGTTTCCTTAAAAAAGGATCATACAAGTTAAAATATTATGAAGGGAATGTGTTGGACGAGCCCATAAATGGGATCTACCTTAAATGGTATTACACTTGAGCCTTCAAGCTCAAGTGTGCCCTTTTTATACTTGTGTATGTTAGCGTATATATTTCTCTCTTTATTATTTTGTGTCCTCGACTTTCTTATTGATTTTTCCCTTGGTTGGAAAATTTCAACAGAATATTCGGTGTTGTTAGGATTCGCAGAGGATGCGAGTCATCATACTAAGAACATGGATTTTCTCTTCTTGGGTTATCTATTCACACGAGGGACAAATAGTTTCTTCATGAGATGTTTGTTTATATCCATCGATGAATAATGTCATTGAGTATAGCGTCATTATAGATTTATTGGAGACGCCATTTCACATGGTATTCAATATTTAAAAGTTCACTTGGATTCCTAGTTAGTTGTGTGTCAATTAAATAGAAGATAACAGTTAAGAGATCCTACATTACTTTGATGTTTTCTTCGAGTATGAATTTTGGAATGATATGTTCATTTTGTTACTTACAATCATATACCTAGAATTTCTAATCAAATATCTGATGCATATTCCTACTTTGTATTTCTTATTCATGGCCATGAAAAACTATTAGTTATATATCCACATGGATCTGTAGAGTAATCCATATTTGAAACCAGGTGTACAGATTCTATGAATTTTAATATTCTCACAAGTGACTAGTTCATCCAATTGGTTCCTCACTACTCCATTTGTAGGAATTATAATGTATTTCTCCCACCACGATTGCTCCTCAAACCTCACACATTATGGGGCATCTGTTATATAAAAATTTTCCAAACTCCATGCATCTTGATTTTATTTCCTTCCCTTTCCCTCTGCAGACTTAAGTTTCCCCTTTTTGTTTTTTCCAGAGTAAAAAAATCATAGTTTTGTACATATACATGGGCCACATTTAGAGAGCTCATGTATATGCAAGTTGATCCATTACAACTCGCATACATCGGTTCTTGTGCTAAAAAATACAGAAACATATGTTGAGTTTCCATGCCATGTCACGAGATCCATGATCCTTGACCTTCCATATATTGGAAACACTCTGACTCGACCCTTCAATTCCATTTGGAGGATATAGATTGAGCCATATACAATACTTGAGGGAATTCATCATTGAGAGAAAAGACACTTTGGATAAATTTCACTTTATATTGAGTCTGCATCCCTTTGTCCTTGAAAGTATGAACTTCTTGTCTTCAACCCCAAAATATTCTTATCTCGAGAAGGAGAAACTCAATTACTCCTACTACTTGTGGGATTTCCTTTGTGGAGGATTGAATTGGCGAAGTCCCAGCTGGAGGGAATTAGTTTCTTGGTTCCTATATGTGTCGTTACAAAAAAATTTCACCTATGTACTTTTGTTTATTATGTTAATAGAAATACTCTTTTCTCGTCCAATTATATGTCAAAAATATTTGTATTAATTTCCATGGGCATACTTGTTATACATGTTAATGAATTATGCTAGTTTATATGTTGGCGTTCTATAAAATTTATATTTTCTTGTTGCTCTTGGATGTTGGAGAAAAGTTGTAGGCATCAAGATTTTGGTCGTGAGCTCAACCATGGTCTTCTTGGGACATCCAGATGAGGTAGGATTTTAGCCTTCTCTTGTTATTATTTCTATTTATTAGGCATACTTGAGTTTATATTTTATTTTTGGGTGTCGTTCTATATGTTTTGGTTTAGCCCTTTCCATAGAGATTTTCCTCTTAACACTTCCAGATATTTTAATTTTTTTATGAATAAAATAATCATAAAGAAATATTTGGTGAGTTGAAGAGTTGCAGTAATAAAGGTTGTTGAATCCCATAGGAACATGTTTAAATGATCATCCAAGGGAATTATAAACTTACAAAGTAATGTGAAAAACATTTGTAACATTTGAAGGTAGAAAAGGCTATGGAATTGATTATATATTACTTTCTTTTAAAGATCTAGACAAACATGAATACTATGTATCCTAATTTATCTATGAAGACAATGAAATCTATGTGTCCTAATTTATCTTTCCTACAACACAAACTCTAGTGTTTTGCAACAAAATTTATCTAGAAATAAAATGTTCTTGGCTTGTTGGATGGTGCTACAAAACCCTATAACTCATTGAAACTAAATTATGATGATGAAACTAAAATAATTTTCTTAAAACTCAATTCTACAGAAAATAAACTAATTAGTAAAGAGTAAAGTCAATATCTTCAAAATCAACCTGATATATAGACCACTAAACAAAACAAACATTTATATTTCCAACCACAAGTTTATGGTATGTTGTTGAAAGGATAAACACAATAACTTAAATATTCTATCTAAAAAACTAAAAAAAACAACACAATGAAATACAAATGAAAATGCAAATATAAATACAAATGCACATTCACCAACAACTTCTTCAAGTGGGAAATTCTTGAAGAGGATCAGAAAATTCCTTCTCAAAGAACTTATATTATCTAAAAATAATAACAATATTTTATTTTATTAACAAACTTCATAATTACAAACTCAAACCTACATCTTTCTAACCCTAGTTGTATGTAGTTTAAAAATATTCCACTATTTACCCTAACTTGAGCTATAAATGAGCATATTTATACTAAAGAGGCCTTGGATTCCTCAAAAAGTGATAATAAACTCCAACCTAAGTACTAACAATCTTACCACTAAAATCACTAACTTCATCTTCATCAGTTATAATAGCTCGTTGAGGAATGAAATTATAGGGTACACGATCCTCCTTCAACACTCGAATAGATGGTTTTCTCGAGAGTTCTTCTCTCTTCATATTGGTAAAATTATTTTATGTTATATTTTGGAGTGTACGAACATTCCTTATATTCTCAATATGGAGAGTTGTGGAGTTTTCACTTTTGTACCCCCTCTTTCCCTATTTAGATTGTAGGAGAAATTTAATTCTATGTGCCCTAATATATGTTGATTGTAGTGTTGTCATCCTTCTTAAACTAATGAAAGAATATATCCTATAGAATATAAGGGATGTTTTTACCCACTTGAACTTTCTCTTTGAGGTAACTAGGACAAGTTTTAGTGGTAGCACCAAATGTCGAGGAAAATAATTAAAATAACTTTTCTACATTAGTAGTGATCAAGGCTACTGAAGAAAACAATTCATCGTAAACACATCAATGTTCCAAACTCATCAATATGAAGGAAAACTCAAGCATGTTCATGCAAAAATTCATAAAATACCACCAAAAATAACCATAGTAAGTAATTAATCAACAAACTGTCAATTTCTACAAAATTGTTTAGTTAAAAAATTAAGAAGCTCAATAATGGGAAAAACTCAATATTCTAGAGGATGAATGGCTATGAATGATGAAAAATATGGACCAATTTAGGGTCCCAATGATAATACTTAAGGGATGATTAGTTGCAAAATTATAATTTTTATATTGAATATTCTCAATGAAAAATGTGAACAAAAGACTGGTTGTCCTATAATATTTTGCATCTCTCATGTTGCTAAATATTTTTGGTTCAACCAAGGTTGAGGCCCTAGCCACTACATAAATAGAAATTGCAAGAGAATAGTTTTCACCTTTCTAATCTAGATCCAAAAAAGTTTTGGAGGAAAACAATGACTTGTAAAACTAAAGAAAATGCTATGATTCCCCTAGCATACTAGAATTCCAACCTTAAAACGTTTTACAAAAGATGATGTTTTCTATACAAGACATAAAATTTTGTGTTAATCGACTTGCAAATGGGAAATCTAAGGACATTGAGGGAATCAAAGATTAAATATTAAAAATTGGACTGCCTATTAATGTCCCTCACATACACATGATCTTAAATCTAGTAATAAAGAAGGGATTCCCTAAACCTTGGACTCAAAGCATCACTGTACCTATTTTTAAAATTGGGGATAAAATCAATCCCTCTAATTATAACACATTTATGATTAGCCTTACTTTATCCAATATATATGGGAGTATTTTGGAAAGACGATAAGCATATATGGCTAGGAATCCATGGAAAAATAGATAAATGTAGGGTTGTTTTTGTTACCCCCCATTTCTAGGGTAAAATAAGAAGATGATGTCTCGAGGCTTTCAGTTTGTATACATGGAGTGTCGAGACCAAGACTAGCAGACAGAGCCCCTCCTCCTAGCACACATCACCTTTAATCGATAACATAAATTTCCACCACACGAGCTTGGTTCACAGAGGCAAATAAGTATTTTTTCATGAGGTATCAAGTCCGGTCTCATGGTAAGGGTCATTTTATTAATTGAGGATTTTTAACTTGTTGCAAAGGGTCCTTTATTGATTTTGAATTTTTTTTCTTGGAAATTATTCCTTTTGCCTCATTTCACCTTGGAGGTTGACATGTTTTCCTAGTAAGTGGGTCACCTTCAGGAAATCGGCTGCTACTATGGGTTCTCATTGAAGGTTCATCATACCATTCCCATCCATACTTACCACCTTCTACACTTCATCATTTTTGTTTCCTCATCTTTTAGGTTTACGTAATTATTGACCCAAGAAGGGCTTTCACCTCATTTCATGGGAAGAGGGGGCTAACGGACCGAGGGTTTTGTATCTGGAAAAAGATAAAATACATATTACCCACTATATTCTCAACCTAAGGTATTGAGAGAAATCAAAAGCTTCTCCAAAAATTCAAGGACCTATAAAAAGAAAAACACATAATTAAATAAATGTCCTCCTTGTTGAGGGAATGTACCTTGCAGTGTATTTTACTTTCCTTTCACATGACACTTTGTTTATTCTTAGCTTCAAGTGGAATTGAAGTGATAATTACTTTCCATTACACATAGAATACAATGTTTTGGACCATAATAAATTGATGGAAAATAAAGGGCATGGGAAAATGTTGCATTGCAAATGAAGATGCAATACACCCTCTACAAAGGGACCTATAAATGAGACAATATGAGCCCTTGTATGTCAATAAACCACACTACCAAAAGTAACACCCCCATTCACCTAATACTCTTTTACATAACTTATAGAGGGTACTCTTTGGAAAGATACCTTGACCTAGGGATTGACTTACCAAATAGGGCACCATGGCAATCTTCCCATACTTAAATTTGGCAAGTTGTATAAGGTCTTTGAGGATTTGTTTATTTTGAAAAGTGGGTATTTGATGTAGATTTTTTCATGGTGTTTTAATTAAATATGGATTAATTGGAATGATATATGTGTCTTGTGAACCCTTGGAGGGTGTACTTGTTTGTCTTTGCAGGAACTTCCTAGGTGAAATATTTTCCATGGAGGAACTAGGTCACTAGGACCTTCATAAGGGCTAAGAGCCCATAGGATGGATAATGTATCCCCATTCATTGGACACTTGGGAAGATGAAAGTTTCCTTTGGAGGAACTTGGAAAACATGAGATGATCGCATTGAGGCCCCTTACACCCAAACATTAACATTGGGAGGCCTAGGACATCATATCCTATTCCTTGATGTCACCTTAGTTCACGGGGTTATGATGGGTTTTTTATGGTAATGGTGGTGATGTGATGTGATTTTATGGCAAGAGATGCATGTATTGTCACCCTAGCACATGATGAGGTGACATGTGGCCTTTGGAGGTTTAATGACTTTCACCTAGAAGCTCAATGTCTCTCTTGGAGGCCTAATGTCACCCTTTAGAGAATGACATCAAACTTTAGGGGATTTTAATTTAATGTTGTTTCATTTTTCCAAATTGTAAAGACAAATTAGAGGGTCAAACCTCTTTCTATTTTGTTTTTGACTTGTAAAGTGGACAAATTAGGGTTATATGACCTTGTATAAATAAAGGTCATTTCACTCTCATTTTATCATCATGTGGTTGAGAATCACATACTCCCTTGGATGACATTTTCTCTCTACATGGGAAATTCTCTCTACATCTCTCTTGGTGTATTGTGGATGGTTTTTTACTTTCTATTAGAGTGAAGTCTAGTGCTACCTCTTTATGCTTATTTTATTGGAGATGTGGTGGAACATTATTGTTAAGTAAGGGTTTTTGTATGTTATCTCTTGAACTAGGAAAGGAATTTCTTCAATTGTGTTATTTCTTCTTGTTTTTTAAGGTTAATATTGTTAAACCCTTGAAGGATTATAATTGCATACACCCTCCATCACGATCTATCTTTTTTTCATTGAAAATGATATTTTGCAAAGGTTTCTACAAGGAGTAAAGGGCTTACACCCTTCTAGATTTACCTTGCTAAATTTTGTTTTCTTTAGGGAGTAAAAAAGGCATACACCCCTAGAGAAGTAATCAACCCTAGATCCTAAACAAGAGACCCCATAATCCAATATATACGGCTCTAATTTTCTTGCATTGAAGATTGAATATTATGCATTCATAAACATGATATCAAGGAGTTTGAATTGTCTAAGTTTGGAATATAATTTTACATGATTTAAGGTAATTTATGCACTAAGGGCATTTTGAATAGCCAAGTTCTGTGATTTTTGCTATAAATCTAATGTCACGACCAATAGGGATGCATACAAATCATATTTATCTTACTCTTTGCTCACTTTTCAAGTTGTTTCAAGGTTGAGTGGGCATCATGAGCTTGTCTAATGGTCATCTAATTTTGTGTTTTTTTTTTCCTCTTTGAGAAAATAGATTCTTATTCACCTTCATGATTGATTGCGGGTTATATTATATTATTACCATTGATTTTGGATTAGCTTAGCTTATTACCACTACTTGAATATGGAAATTAGTACAAAACTAATTATCAGTACATCTTCCTAGTATGAGTAATGTATCTCATTATGAACTACTAATTACACTGGCTTGAATCTCTCATTGTGTAGGAGATAGTGATGTTGCTTCCCATTAATTCCATAACATTCCATACTGTGAATCTCATCATGGTACCAGAACAATGATCACTATAAGGAATTAATTCCATTGAATATGGATACTACTAACCTCTACCCTATTTGTCGAGTTACAGTTAAAGGTTGTTGTATGAGCTATAACATAAGGTCATGAAGCAAACAACATGAATGATAAATACAAAGGGAAGTATATAATGAGAACTAAAGGCAATAGCTTAACCTGTAATACAAGAGGAATAGAGTCATTCCATTACTATGATATCAGTAATACAAGAAGAACGTATATTAAGGTTCAACAAGGTGATATCATGTTACCTATTTACCATAATCAATATGTATTGTGATATTAATCTTATCTCTTATTAACTACATGGGATGTGACTAAAAAGCAATGGCACTAAGTATCAACAGCTCTGTATTACACTTGTACGTGATTCCAGTGCTTGTGTAAATACAAAGGATAATACATCACCATCTTCAACTAGTATCTTATCCAAAGGGTAATAGAACATTATCTTCAACTAAATTCTTGTGTAAATACAAAGGGTAATAGATCATTAACAAGGGTGTTTCAAAGAGTATATACTCTTAGCCCGTACATATGGGTTTTACTTACTCTGATTAAGAGATTTCTAAAGCAATGGAATCAGCTACATATATTACCTGTGTGAGCTATGTGAATATTACAATATAGTTAAGAGTGTAGAGTCTCAATATAAGGTGTAGGAAACTAATCGTAAGAATGAAGATGCAAGTTCAAATTTCATTTCTGCTATGATATTTTCATTGTGTTCTTATTAGTTTTCTTAGGTATCATTAATTATGTTCTATTTCCAAGTCTTCATACTTTTAATCCCTTCTGTGTTGAAAATGGAATCTAGCTTGACTTTTGGAGGAATCGTAATTGGTATCTCAATCCATCGCATTGGAGTTAGATATTTGGATTTAAATTTGTTATTTCTTATCGTTCTTTAAATGAGACATTGACATGAAATGTTCATTGCTTGTGTCTTTTTGTTACGGTGCAAAGTACTGTAACATATTTTAGTTGTGGGAATAATTGCAGTGGACATTTTAGTTGTGTTTCAAGGTTTATTTCTATCTATTATACGTGATATTTTGTTGATTTTAAAACTGTTATTTCTTCTATCTTTGTAAATAAGGCTTTGACATGAAACATTGATGTCTTTTATCAGTTTCTCTAACAATGAAAAGTGATTGTTACATATTAAGAAAACGCAAGCTAGGGTTTGACAGTCGCTTTCTCAACAATGTTCAGAATGGTTACCAAAGGAGGTGGGAGTGGCACCCCATCATACGATAAGGTAGTGGTGGACAGGGGGAAAGGAACACAAGGTGTTGGTTTCAAATAACCATTGACAAGCCCCTTAGGATCAGGATTAGAAAATAACTAGGATAGCAACCATGAAAAAATGGATCATGTGGGGGAGGAAGCCTAAGAAGCCCAGAAGGTTGTGCGGGAACCAATGAACCCCAGTGTGGAAAATGGGAGCAACCCATGTAAACCTAAAACAAAAATAACACCCAAGGTTATACTGGAAGACCAAAAAACAAAACTTTATCGGGACCAGATGAAAACACATGCACTAATCTACAAGTTCATGCAGTTTTGTCCCATAGAAATAATGTTCCGCAATTGGATAAAATATCAATGGAAGCCAAGTGGAGAAGTGGAACTCCACATGGGTTCGAAAGGATTCTTCAAAACATTCTTCATGAACCTAAAGGACATGGATAAATTCTTTGATAGGGGAGCATACTTCCATGACTTGGGAGGGCTGTACATGCGGTCATGGAAGGAAAACTTCTCCCCATAGAAAGAAACAGTTAAAAATGTCCCAGACTGGCTGAGGTTTTACTCCTTACCGCTAGATTATTGGCTATCGTCCACCTTCGAAGAAATTGGGCACAAACATGGAAAATATGTTAAGACATTGGAAGAAACACTAAAAGGGAGATATACATCCTATGTAAGGATATGCATAGAGATGGATGTGTCAGGGGAACTCTCGGAAGCCATAAGCCTTGAATTTAGGGATGAGGAATGGATACAAAGCATTGATTATGAGAAAATCCCATTTAGATGTAGGATATGCCATGAACATGGAAACTTAATCAAAGAATGTCCTCTCACTAAAAACAAGAAACGAAAAACACCAAAATGTAGCAGGATGAAGACAGGTTTGTAAAACCGAACCACAGAAACAGAGAAAACAAGAAACAAAGAAAATCCCCAACAGAAATAAAACTAGAAGATAGGACTATATCAAAAGAATGGGACAGGGATAACCAAGGGGAAGAAGGAGGAAAGGAGAAGACAAAAGTTATAGTAGCTAGGGAACAAGAAACTCAGGAGAACACCAATATTCTAGGAAAAAAGAGAGAACATGGAGGTAGCGCAAGTCCTATGGAAGGAGGAATCAAAGACGCCAACACCCCAACGCAGGAGGAAGACAAAGATTCAGAGATGACACCAAGTGAGGTAGGTAGGGAAGATCTTGATCTTAGAGGTATTGTGGAAAGGGAAGGAATAGATCTCCTGAACATCCTAAAGAAATGGAAAAAGTAGGGAGTAGACAATGTGCCAGCAGAGAAAATAGATCGTATCCAATAACTTTTCCTTCTAATGGAGGAAGAAAAATAAAGAGGGGTCAAGTGTACGCATGGTGAGATAGGAAATCTGGGAATCAAAGTAGGCGAGGGAAACCCACAACATTCACCCATGCAGGCGAGGTGGAAGAAACGCAGGAAATCAAATAGTGTATCCCTACAAGAACTAGGAGCCCTACTCATAAATTCAGGTAGGATCAAAAATATCTTTCCCAACTCCCCCCCACATGTTTAAATGAATATTATAACATGTAATATAAGCGGCCTAAATAGCACACCAAAGAAAATAATCCTTAAAAATAGACTGAGGAAGGAACAACCTGACCTATGTTTCATTCAAGAGACAAAATGCATTGTAGACTAAATGGAAATGATGCAACACCCTACCTCAGCAGGGTCTGCTTGACCTCTCGGTCTTTGGATCTTCCTATTTCCCTAAGCCAAAATGGCTCTCTAGTTTCCACTAGAACCTTCAATGCATATAAAACCATAGGTCATTATAGAATTTACTCCCGTGCAAATAAGTACTAGGTGCGAACCCCTACTCAGCGTGACCATTAGTGTTAACACAGACTTAGCCCAAATGGTTGTTCAAGTTTTGCGATTTCACGTTTCGATATTTCAGGATTCTTTCTGCGAGTCACCCTGACTCCTTTGATTCCCAAAACCTTTAAATGGGCTAATGATCCTTGGCACCTCCCTTATGCTTTCACGATATGACCTCCAACCAAATCCTAGGGCCTCTCCTCCGAGCACGTCGGGATTTAATGACTTACAAGTTCACGATGCAACTCTTCTCCTTTTCCTGAAGTTACAACTCATGAATTCCTATCCACAAATCAACAGTCCTCAACTGTAATATACCATATATAAAAAGTATGCAGAATAGAAATAAAATGCTAGAAATGGCAGAATAACAGTAATATAACCAGCATAATCTCCATAATAACACAGAAATGATATAAGAACAACAACAAAAATAGCACTTTGATTCAGAAAGCAATTTTCATGGAGCTCTTCGAGGGGTCAACCTCTAGTTGAGAAGCGTTCTATTACAATAATCTCCAAGCTAGGGTTTTCATACCCTCGATCCTTATTTATACTAAATATGTCTATCAAGAGAAGCATCTAGAGGATGATCCTTCTAGAAGCGAAATCTTCTATTAGGTCTTCTTACATATGCCTTATTCTATTTTATTGAAAGGCCTTATTAATATTGACCTTTATTACATCCGATATGCCTTATTCTATTTTATTGAAAGGTCTATTATTGAATCTTTATTACATCCTATATTTTCATTTCCATAAAAATTACATCCGAATATATTTCTCTACCTATGTGCGGGTTAGGACCCTAACATGTCCACCCCCTTAAAAACAACCTTGTCCTCAAGGCTTGAGATTTGGAAACTGTTGCAGAATGGTAGTTGGTTCCCAAGTGGCATCTGCTGGAGTTGTATCTTGCCACTGGACTAGCACTTCCTTGATGGTTCTCTGATGCAGGTGACACTCACGTTGGTCCAAAACTGCTTCTGGTTGTACCCAAATGGATCCTTCTTCAACTAACTTGGTAAGGTTGGTTTGAATTTGGCACCTAGTTCCAATCACCTTCTTTAAGAATGAAACATGAAAAGCAGGATGTAGCTTTGAATGACTGGGTAGAGCTAACTGATAGGAAACTTGTCCCACATGCTTGAGAACTGTATAAGGACCATAAAATTTGGGCGCTAGCTTCTGACATTGTTTAGCCTTGAGGGAAGTTTTCTTGTATGGTTGCAGTCGCAGAAACACCTGATCCCCTTCTGCAAATTAACATTCAGAGAGACCTTGATCTGCTTGTTTCTTCATGCGATTTTGTGCCATGACCAAGTTCTCTTTGAAGGTATGGAGAATATCCTCTCGAACTGTAAGTGTTTGGTCAACTGCCTGGACCTTCGAGGTACCGGTAAGTATGAGAGAGCTGAAGGTGGATTCTATCCTGTAATGTACCTCAAAAATCACCACAAAAAAAATAATTATTTGTACATTTATACTTGAAAATTTTCGAGATTTCAAGCAAGTAGGATTTCTACTAGAAGACTTGAGTCTGAAGGTTTGTTAGAGTCCTTAATGTCATCGACTATCCTTACCATTCAACTTAAGTTTTCTAATCGATGATATAATGAGTATTTACTCATCAATTCAATGTTTAATTAAGATCCTGAAATTTATAATTACCCTCTTATCTGCTAGTACCTATAACACTACCATAGTCTTAACAATACAAGAAACTTTGGGGTTTTTATGACCAAAACCCTACATAAACATATTACCCTATGTCTACAATACAATCGACTTGTAATACGGTCTGTTACTCCCATACCTTTATCTGGGATGAAGATTCTCCAACGTTCTTTTACCAGTCTATTCATTACATTAATAGAGTTGTTCCCATAACAATAAGTTTCTTCTAAGTTCCTATACTTTTGTGAAGAAAACAGAGGTCAATCAGGTTTTGGTGATCACAAGTGCCGAACAAAACAAAGGACCTTGTTGTTTGCCGAAATCTGAAATATAGAATGACTGTGGGCCATCATTTCAAGGTTTCAGGATTTGGGGTTTCGCGAGTACAAGAGCCAGACATCAACACATACCATTTCTCGAAATTTCAAAAAGATTCTGAGCTCTTCGAGGTTTCAGGGTTCAGGATTTCACAAGTACAGAAGCCAAACATCAACAGATACAAACCTCCGAAAAGGTGAAAGAGGAAAGGTGGGTCTCGCACTTTGGGATTTCAGGATTCAGAACTTCATGAGTTACAGTGTCCAACATCAACATGAACAGACTTCTGAAAAGTGAAAGGATGTGGAATTAACACTTCAGGATTTCGGGATTCAGGTTTTCGGGGTTTCAAATGTCGAACAACAACACCCAACAATTCCCGAATTCCGAAAGCATAAAGACTTAAGAATTTTACATGCACAAAAGGATACAAAAGGATAAAGGTTTTCTATAAGGGAAAATCTCTAAATTCATTATAGACCTTGACTAATGAAAAGGTAGCCCATTCTGAAAAGAAACAAGGAAAGCAAAAAACCTTCGAAAGGTGTCGATTCTCAAGATTGTTTTAGCATCCGAAAAAAAAACAAAAAGGGGTTTCCAAAATTTTTTAACTCCCGAATTTTTTCATTCTATACACATCTAATATATTGCTTGCATATTGTTAGAACATATTGTTAGATACATAGCATCGTATAAAAAATTCAAACAGAAAGTGGGAAGAATTTGTTACAAATCCGATTTAATCAGATACAATACACCAGATGCAAAAAGGGTCATACAGATAGAGAATGTAACTTATTCCAGTTCAGATTCAACAGATACATAGAATCAAAAGACATAGCCATTCATAATAGAGAGGGGAAAATTAACATATCTTAATCCAATCCCTGGGAAGACAAAGGGAACAACCATATTCCTCCCAACCGTAGAACAAGGCATCCAAATCTACTTTCTCAATTACCCCCTAGCCTAACCATCAATCCATGAGGGCGAACTTGGAAACTCCTCCTCAGTAATGTCCTTCAAATCCAATAGTTATCCTCTTGCCTCACACTTACCCAACATTGCTCATAACTGTAAGGCAATTATGTTTCAGCAGGCTCCTCTTTCCTCACACCCAATCCACAGTGTTCATAACAGCAAGAGAGCTCAAAAATATTTTCCCAGCATACTTGGCAGCGTCCTGCCTCCTCGCATATGTTATTTATCATTTTTTTTGCCCAAGTCTTTTTCCCTCCTTTCGGGATTTTCACATCTTTCTTAATCCCTGATTTTCAGGGGCTGCCAGTGGGCAAATCTCTGATTTTCCACTTCTCATAATCATCCTAGAGGCAGTTCCAACATGTTCCCCACTCATGGAGTCATAGCCAGCTGATTTTAACATGGTTGTTCCATTTTTCCTCCTAGAATTAATATAAATATTCTATTGTGATACAAGTGTCATAGTCAAATGGTTAGTTGAGTCCAAACAAATCTCTTCCCAATAGTCACAATAATTAAATACAATTATTAAATTCCAAATTCAGAATTGCCATAAATGGCAAACATTTTCCAGATTCAAATTTGCCAAAAACGGAAATAAATTGCAGCCTATTTCAAAAATAAAAATTATTTTATTTTTGGGAGATGTCACATCCTTTCCCCCTTTAGTAAAACACTTTCCTCATTGTTTGTTCATTTCCTAGAACAAGATTGGATGAGATTTCCGCAAATCTCCCTCCAATTCCCAAGTGGCCTCCTCAGGACTAAAGTGTTTCCATTGCACCTTTACCTCAGCGACGGCTCTGTTCCGAAGTGATATTTATCTCTGGTCCAGAATGCACAGGGGTTCCACCTACACAAGGTTCCAATCAATCATATGAGTAGGGTCATGAATATACTTTTTCAACAAAGAAACATGAAATACATTATGAATTTATAGATTAGCTAGAAGTGCAAGCTGATATGCTACGGGTCCAATTCGAGCCAGTATCTCGAAGGGCCCACAAAACCTAGGTGCTAGATTGGCATAGTTCCCTGACTTCAGCAAGATTTTCTGGGCTTTGACCTTCAAGTAAACATGGTCTCCCACTTGAAATTCCACGTGTCTTCTTTTCTAATCTGCATAGCTCTTCTGTCTGTCCTGTGCTTCTTTAGAGTTTTGTTGTACCTTTCTTACCATGTTCTCCATTTCTTGGAGAATCTCTGGCCCAACCATGAGTTTGTCAACTGGGTTATCCCAGCTAATTGGAGTTGTACACTTTATGCCATATAGTATTTCGAAAGGGCTCAACTTAGCCAAAGTTTGGCACCCATTGTTATATGCAAATTCTACCAAGTGTAGGTAGTCTTCTGACTTGTTCGACTTTGTTCTTACGTACATGTAGAGCATATACTTTATGATTTGATTTGTCCTTTTGTTCTGTCCATCCATTTATGGATGATAACTCGTACTAAAATTAAAATTAGTATTTATCCCTACAAACAATTCCTTCTAAAAAGCGGATGTGAATTTTACATCTCTATCTGAAACCACCATTTTAGGAATACCATGCAGTCTAAAAATTTCTTTCATGAATATTTAAGCAATATTAATAGCTTTAAAAGTAGACTTTATAAGAATAAAGTGTGCAGACTTACTAAGTTTATCGATTACAACCATGATTGAATCATTCTGTTTCTGATTTTTTCACAAACGTGTTATAAAGTCCAACGATATGGTCTCCCATTTCCATTCTGGTACTAGTAATGGCTGTAATAGGCCAGTTGGATGCTAGTGTTCGGCCTTAACCTACTGACAATATTGGCACCTAGCCAAATAATCTGATGTTTCTCCCTTCATATTAGGCCAGTAAAATAGTTTTCTGAGTGTTGTTATTGTTTTCTGGTAACCTGGATGGCTAGAATATGGTTTCTTATGCACTTCATCTAAAATAGTTAATTTTAGCTCTGTTGAATCTGGTATGTAAAGTTTATTTTTAAATATTAATAGTCCTTGTTTGTCCATACTTATATCTGGTTTATCTGATTTTGTGATACTATTTTTCAATTCTGCCATCATCTTAGTGTAATTTTCGTCCTTAATTCCTGTCACTTTTACTCTTTGTTCTAGATCACTTTCTACCTTGCTAATATTTATCTCAAATAACCCATGGACTCTTCTGCTTAAAGCATCTACTACTTTATTTTCCTTTCCCTTGATATGTCTGACCTCGAAGTCAAATTCGCTCAAGAAGGCTAGCCACCTTTCTTGTCTTGCATTAAGCTCTGGTTGGTTAAACAGATATTTCACTCCGCTATTATCCATAAATAGTAAGAATTTCCTGCCCATTATATAGTGTCACCACATTTTTAAGGCATGTATTACTGCTACCAATTCTAAGTCATGAGTGACATAATTTTGCTCGTGTTCCTTTAATTTCCGGGACTCATAACAAATCACGTGTCCTTACTAAGTTAGAACACCACCTAGTCCCTCTTTACTTGCATCAACACATATTGTGAAGTCTTTATCTGGGTCTGCTACCTTCAAGATGGGCGCCAATGTCAATAATTCTTTTAGCTTGTTAAAACTGTCTTGACACTTTTGTGACCAGTTAAACTTGGTCCCTTTCTTTTGTAATGACGTGATAGGGTAGGCTATCTTGGAGAACCCTTCTATAAATCTGCGATAATATCTGGTGATTCCCATGAATGACAGGATATCTGCCACATCCTTAGGCACTGGCCATTCCATGATGGCTTTTATCTTTTCCGGGTCTACGACAATACCTTCCGAGGAAATGACATGTCCTAAATATTGTATTTTTTTTTGATAAAAATCATATTTGTCGAATTTTGCGTATAGTTTGTGTTTCCTTAGTGTTTGCAGAACTATTCATAAGTGTTCATCATGTTCCTCCTCTGTTTTAGAATAGACCAGAATATCGTCGATAAATACTACTACAAACTTGTCTAAGTACTGGCTAAAAATGTTGTTGATTAAGCACATAAATGTGGCTGGTGCATTGGTGAGTCCGAAAGGTATGACTACAAACTCGTAGTGTCTGTATCTTGTTCGAAAAGTTGTTTTGTTTATGTCCTAGTCCTTTATCCTAACTTGATGATAACCAGATCGTAAATCCAATTTTGAGAAGATCTTGGCCCCACCAACTTGATCGAACAGATCATTTATCCATGGTAAGGGGTATTTGTTCTTAATGGTCACTTTGTTTAGTTGTCTATAATCGATACATAGTCTTAAAGTAGCATCTTTC
>SNQJ01S0029695.1:44666-57253 GCA_010110895.2 Picea sitchensis | reverse complement strand
TCCAGAAAGGATCTTCCTTAACCAAGGGAAGTACACAGTCGAAATCTTAAAGAGATTCGACATGCTAGAATGTAAGTCCATGAATACACCCATGGAAACGAAGTTGAAGCTGTTGGTTGATACTTCGTCAGATTTGATTGATGCCACACTATATAGACAGATTATTGGATCGCTGATGTACCTGACAAACACTAGACTAGACTTATGTTTTGCAGTGAACACCTTGAGTTGGTTTCTGGTAGAGCCTAGACGTGTTCACCTAATGGCTACAAAACATGTGATGAGGTACCTTAAAGGTACAATGGATTATGGTCTTAGCTATGATGGAGATCATGACTTCACATTGAGCGGATACACTGATGCAGATTGGGCAGGAAGCATTGCTAACAGAAAAAGTACTTCTGGATGTCATTTCAGTTTGGGATCAGCCATGATCTCATGGTAGAGTAGGAAGTAATCTAGTATTGCTCTCATCACAACAAAAGCTGAGTACATTTCCACATGTTCTGCTAGCTACGAAGCTATATGGCTTCGAAAGTTGTTGACTGGCCTATTTGACTTGGAGATGAGAGCAATCATGATTCTATGTGACAACCAGAGATGCATGAAGATGATAGAGAATCCTGTATTCCACGACAGGTCGAAGCACATAGAGATCCGCTATCATTTCATCTGCGACATGGTACAGAGAGGAGCCTTGAAGCTCTAGTACATTAGCACGGATGAACAGGTTGTTGATGTGTTGACCAAACCTCTATCTCATGTAAAGTTTGAACACTTTCAAGATAAGCTTGGTATCATCTGAAAGGAACCTCCTTGAAAGGGGGAGTATATATATATTCCTTGCTTCTTGCATGGCTGTTAGACGTAAAGCAAGATGAGTCATTGCTTCTGACCTTTCTGTTAGACGTAAAGAATGAAGTTGTGTGTTCCTTGCTTCTGACCTCGCTATTAGATGTAAAGCAAGATGAGTCATTGCTTCTGACCTCACTGTTAGACATAAAGCATGACATTGTGTGTTCCTTTCTTCTGACCTTGCTGTTAGACGTAAAGCATGACGTTGTGTGTTCCTTGCTTCTAACCTCGTTGTTAGAGGTGAAGCAATATGAGTCATTTCTTATGATCTCGCAATTAGACGTAAAGTATGACGTTGTGTGTTCCTTGCTTCTGACCTCACTGTTAGACGTAAAGCAAGATGAGTCATTATTTCTGACCTTGCTGTTAGACGTAAAGCATGACATTGTGTGTTCCTTGCTTCTTACCTAGTTGTTAGACGTAAAGCAAGATGATTCCTTTCTTCTGACCTCATTGATTAGATGTAAAGCAAGATGATGATGTGTTCCTTGCTTCTGACCTAGTTGTTATATGTAAAGAAAGATGATTCCTTTCTTCTGACCCAGTTGTTAGACGTAAAGAAAGATGATGTATACCTTGCTTCTGACCTCATTGTTAGACGTAAATAAAGATGTGACTGACACTGAGCTACCAACTTAACAACTGTGACATTGAGCCAGTGTAGTACTATGATGGGCCAGCCTAGTGCTGTGATGAGGTATCATTTTTACTGATACATATTGATGCAGATGATGATGGAATTATTTCAAGAATGATGATGATGTCGATGAAGAAAACTTCCGATGACTCATAAATTTTCCAGCCAATGTTCCAAGATGATATTGACGATACTGTCCTCCTGATGCCACTGATGATGCAGACCTCTCTCGCCTGATGATGTTGAAGAATACCCTTCTTCTTAAGGGGGAGTGTTGAAATAATGTAACTGCAAAGAGTATTCTTATTATTATTATTATTTTATTCATAGGATTAATCCCCATTGTGGATTAATCATGTCATTAATTGTATTAGGACCAAAACCCCTTTTGCGGATTGGTCAACGGACAATTGTAATAGGAAGAATAAGAAGTCAGCCCCATCAGTTATTATTGAGACCCATAATTAAATTAAAGGTGGGTTTACCCACCCAGACTGAGAGGTCGGCCCTGCCAGTGAAGACCTTTCACATGTGCTAGTCTTATATATATAGGGAGGCTAGCGCCTCACTTTATCACACAAATCACTTGCTCATTTCATAAGAGGCAAGCTGCAATTACCAATTGGAGAGAGGGAGAAGAGTGGCACATATTTTGGAGAGGACTAGCTGTATTGGTTTGAGTTATCTCTTGAACATTGTATTGGCAATTTATTATAAGGAAGTTTTTGTTGGGTTTTCTTCCCCTAGAGGGTTTCCCAGGATAAATGTTGTGTCTCTTGTGAATGTGTATTTCTCAGTGATATTGTTCTTATATTTCTATTATCTATTGAAATGAAAAGAACTATAATAATGGCATAAACATTAACAAACATGGTCTTCTTGACCTTCCAGTATTTGGATCTTCCTATTTCCCTGAGCCAAAATGGCTCTCTAGTTGCCACTGGAACCTTCAATGCATAGAAAACCACAGGTCCTTCTAGAATTTATGCCTGCATGAACAAGAACTAGGCGTGAACCCCTACTCCGTGTGACCACTGAATTAGCCCAAATGGCTCTTCAAGTTTTGTGATTTCGCGTTTCGCAATTTCGGTATTCTTGTTGCGAGTCGCCCTGACTCCTCTAATTCCCGAAACCTCGAAATGGGCTAACGATCCTTAGCTCCTCCCTTATGATTTCACCATATGACCTCCAGAAAAATCCTAGGGCCTCTCCTCCAAGCGCGTCAGGATTGCACGACTTACAAGTTCGCAATGCAACTCTTCTCCTTTTCCTGAAGTCCAAACTCATAAATTCCTCTCCATAGATCAACGGTCTTGAAACTGCTAAGATCTGATGGTCCAGATTGCATCGGGTTATCATGTATTGGGGATTCTTGAGTAGAAATTTCCTTCACTCTCTCAACTCTCGAAATGCTGATATTTCAGAGCACCCAATCAATGGCTCTCGTTCCTCCAGATATAATAGTTTCTAATCCTATTGAGCTTGCGAGTGTTGAAAGACACTCAGTCTAAACCTCCCCACTAATCCACTGGATCCAATGGTCCATGGATATATGTGCTTCTCCCTTTGAGAAAATCAACCATCCTTTCAAGTTCTCAAAGACTCCTGGCCAAATAAGTTGGCACCCTTTCCTCCTGAGCTTGGTTTCTGTGAGTTGCCTTTGACCCTTGTCCTTCCTTTGAACTTGCAAAGTCTCTATCCTTCCTATCTTGAATCTTGTTGCAAACTCAAAGATTCTAAGGGATTATTGCATGCACTCCTTTCGACCTTCACGACAATATCTGATTATCTGAAATCTTCCAACTCTACGCACTCCTTGGGATAACAGTTCTTCAACCACTCACTTGGTTGAAAGAAAGTCTAAGACTTAAACCTGGCTTGCGCACACCTTGCATGGATCTGTTCTATACTTTCACTTCTGATGGTATAAGAACAACTCTATCTCTCCTAAGCTTTTCCGAGATAAAACTCAAAGTCTCGTCAACACACTCCTTGTTGACCTTCACTGCACTCTTTGTAGGAATTGTCAGGAAGAGAAACAATTGAAACTCATACTCTCCCTCTCATAGGCTTCATACATTCAACATGAAATCATACACATAAAGCATTGAAACAAATGCATGACAGAGCATATAAGAAAACTGTAAAAATACCATTCAATAGATGCAAATAGTATCCATAACAACACCATTAAATTGAGTCAAAGCATTCTTATATTAACTCAAGTTCTTTTGTACATGGGTTCTATAGAAAAAGCTATTTTCTTATACAACTTCTACAGTCTATGTTCTCTTATGCCCTCTTATTCTTTTTTACCTCTATTCTTATGAATGAGAGTAATGATACATTACATCTACGAGGGAGATTTTATTGAGTTTTCCCTCCTATAGATATATTCTATCTTATTGAATTAAAAGATCTACAACTACTTTACATTGATTACATTAATTGTCTACAACTGGAAGATGAGAGCAATGCTTAAGATCCACGTTACAATCCCCAAAAAATTTAAGAGAACTTATGTCTCTCCAGATATTACATTAATGTTCCATCCTTTTGAAATTCAAAATATCTTCAAAATGTGCGTTGGTGCGTATCCAACTATCCTCTGCTTGCGATGCTCCTGCCTTAGGAAAAAATTAGTCAAAAATAATGGAGCAAGTACAATATGTTGGTTTCCAAAGGTCAATAGATGGCAGGAGGTATACTCACCTTATGGAACCCACAATCATTAAACCTACTAGCAGCCAAAGCCATGAGACACACACTCTCTGTTAACATGCAAATTATAGGCAACATCGAGGGGATTCTATGCACCAATGTGTATGGACCCCATAGGCTGGACGAAAAGAGGAGAATGATTGCAAACCTAGAAAATATAAAGGACAGATCCCACAACCTCCACTGGATCTTGGCAGGGGGCTTCAACATAATCACAACACTTGCGAAGAAAAAAGGGGGCACCAGGATACTTGATAGAGATGCAGAGCATTTATCAGCTTTCATTGATACAATGGAGATGGTAGACATCAGAACCACCAATGGCCATCTCACCTAGAATAAAAAACAAAGTAATCACTACCAAGTAGCTACAAGGCTAGATAGATTCCTACTGTCGGAATCCATCATTCTGCAGGGACTAACTTTAGATTGCAACATCCTTCCATGGGGGTGTTCTGGCCATTGGGCAGTCCAATTGGAAGAAAACTTCCAAACCACTATGAAGAACATACCTTTTAGATTTGATAAATTTTGGATCAAACATTCCACCTTCAAGGAGAACATAAACCAATGGTGGAGGGAGGAATTACCAAATCAAGGGACAAGGATGTTCAAACTTGATAAGAGACTCAAGCATATCAAACATAAACTCAAGAAGTGGAACAAGGAAATATTTGGGAACATAAACCAAGAAAAAAAAATATCGAGGATAGAATGAGGATACTCCAGGAACTCTGTAGAGATGAGGGTTACACAGTGGATTGGAAAAGAGAAGAGATCCAATTGACCCAGGAATGGGAAGCAATATGTTAGCAGGAAAAAACTCTATGGTGCCAAAATTCTAGAATCAGGTGGGTAAAGGAAGGGGAGCAGAATACCAAGTTTTTTCATAGAACCACCATTGCAAGAAGAACCCACAACAAAATCTTGAAAATTAGGGATCATGATGGGATCGAAAGAGAATCCCACAAGGAAATTGAAAATAAAGTGGTCAATCACTTCGAGGGGATAGCCCAGGAACACAACCAAGACATAACTGAAGCCATACAAAGGATAACTCAGCACATCCCCAAGTTGGTCACAAAGGAACACAATATCAATATAAACAAATCCACAACAAAGGAGGAAACCGACCAAGTGGTCCAATAGATGCCCAATGGAAAGGACTAAGGCCCAAATGGCTTCAAAATGGAATTTTTCAAAGCCTATTGGGAAGTGGTTAAACATGACGTTTATGGGGTGGTGGAAGAATCCAGACATTTGGCCTCTATCTTGAAAGCATTAAATGCCACTTTGATCACTCTAATACCAAAATAAAATGAAGCAAGGACCCCATATCACTACATGACGATAACTTTATGCAATGTAGTTTACAAGATAATCTCCAAAGTCATAGCCAATAGAATGAAAGCACTCCTACCCACTTTGATTTCATAGGAGCAGGCGGGTTTTGTAGAAGGAAGACAAATATTGGACAACATCATCCAGGCTCATGAGCTTATACACACACTAAAAATCCAAAGGAGAGGGGGGGATGATAATCCAACTTGACTTGGCAAAGGCTTACGACAAGATTAGTTGGCACTATATGGCCAATATTATGGAATCCTTTAGGTTTGAATAACATTGGATCAACTAGATTTTCAATCTAGTCTCAACGACAAGCTACTTACTCCTAATTAATGGAGCACCATCAAAACCCTTCTGGCCTTCAAGAGGCATCAAGCAAGGAGACCCGTTTTCCCCCTTCCTGATCATTCTGATGATGGAAGGGCTCAACAAAAACAGAAAAAGAGAAACTACAACAGGGGAACTAAAAGGAATCAAACCTTTCAAATATTTTCCAACCTCCACACATCAACAGTTTGTTGATGACACCCTACTCCATGGCACACCCATGATCAAGAAATAAAAACTATATAAAAGAATCTTAGAAGACTTTGGGGAAGCCTCAGGGGCGGAGATAAACCACTCCAAATCCATGATCTATTTCTTCAACACTAATCCTGCAACTTAAAGAAACCTAGCCAACATTTGGGAGTTTGAACACAAAATGCTCCCAACGAAATACTTGGGAATTCCCCTGATTGATAGAGGTTGTAAAATGGCAATGTGGGAAGGAGTGATCAACAAACTACATGAGAGGGTAAAAAATTAGACTTACAGAGCTCTCAACCTGGTAGGGAGGCTTATCCTCACCAAATAATTTCTACAAGCAATTCCAGCATATATGATGTCAGTGTTACCTACGCCCAAAGGAATACTACAAAAGATAAGATCCATTCAATGATATTTCCTATGACAAGTTATTGAAAATAAAAAGTAATGGTCCCTGGTAGACTAGGAGAAGGTTTGTAGAAGAAAATCCAAAGGTGGCCTAGGGTTACAGGACCTCCAGGTAACCAATGAAGCCTATGGGGAAAAACTCTGGTGGAGATGGGTCAAGGACAAATCAGTACCATGGGAAAACCTCTGGAAGGCCAATTATGCCCCGAAAATCAACGATCAATAATAAATTCGAATCATGGGCACAAGGGATGGATGAACCGTCTGGAATCTCGCTTGGTGCAACAAGAATTGGATTCATAAACACATCTTTTGGGAAGTCAAAAATGGTCAAACTGCTAGTTTCTGGGAGGATGCATGGCAACAGGAACCTAGAATGGAAAATCCGGACAGGGAGGAGATCCAACAGGAAATGAAAGTGCAAGGAAAAACAAAAACCCATCACTACTGAAAGCCAAGAAATTATAGCGATGGATGGAGGACCTGGGACAAAATCAATCCATAAAATAGAGACTGTATTGCAACTCTAGCAAAAGAGGTGGAAGAGGAATTGGGGAAAAGGAAAATTGTTGTCTCAAAGGACGATGACCAATTAAGGTGGGGAAAGGAAAATGGTGGGGAATTCAGCTTAAAATAAGCTAGGTATTATATAGTGGACCACGATCAAGAGGACCCATCACAATAGTGGGGAAAGATCTGGAGCATCCCCCAATGGCCAAAAATCAAAATGTTCAAATGGTTAGTTCTCCACAACCGAATTCTAAACTGGGAAAACATTAGGAAAATGGGTTATATAGGCCCTTCTCATTTCCACCTCTGTCAAGCTAAGGATGAAACAACCAATCACCTCCTTGATGAGTAAAGTTACACAACAGAGCTATGGGATTGGGTAGCAGGCATCTATCGACATTCTAATAGAATCTGGGGCAACATCAGCTCAACCATCAACAATTGGAATGAGAGTTGCAATGAAAGTGAAATGGGGAACCTCTTCTAGAATATACCGCCATGGATGATCATCTAGGAAATATGGAAGGAGATGAATCAGTGCATCTTCAGGAATGAAATCCTACCAGAAGAAAAGCTCAAGGATGCAATTATCTCACAAATACGAGAAATGGTGCAGAGCTACAACTGCAATAAGGAAACATCACAACTCACATATCATGACTCCCACATCCTGTAGTTTTTTCACCTAAAATATGGGTGCAACAACACAATGGTAGGGTGGGAACCAAAACTCCAACTAGGAGATCGCAACTGGACCCCCCCCTGTATTAGGGTTCCTCAAATTAAATTTTTAAGGGGCATCAAAAGGAAACCCAGGAGTGGCAGGGATGGGAGGGGTGATCAGATATAGTGGTCGTAACATCATCGAGATGTATGTAGGGAGTATGGGAAACTCAACCAACAATGCAATGAAATTTGGAGCCTTGGAGCTTGGCCTTGAAATCCTAAGGCGTGAAAGGATGACGAACACTATAGTGGAAGGTGACTCCACCCTCATCATCAAAACGTCAAAGAGACTCTAGAATGGTACCAGAGTGGGCTAGGTTCAGAGAGAATCGAACCTGGCACTCTCCCTACAAAAAATCCAGGAGCATATGAAAAATATGAACATAGTGGAGTTGTGCTAGGTCCACAGGTCATTGAATGGCCTAACGAACATACTAGCCAATGAGGGGGTTGGCAAGGAAGGTTAAGAACTAGACATTAACTGGATCATCCTCTCGAATGGACAACTCATAACAGACTGCGGCCATTTAGAAACAAAATACCGTGAAGGTTGGTTAAGCAAGGAAGGTAACATCGAGAAGGGTAGTGCAGGCCTGGTGGCAGGCACATAGGACCCAAGAAGGATATGATTTATGAACACTCGGTCACCAATGACCATGCAGGATCAACATAAACAAACAAAAGGGATACGACAACAAGACCCTTGTGACAAAAATAATTGTGGGGAAAGCACATGGGAAAGTACAAACGACAAGCCACATGCAAGAAGTGACATAAGGCATGAAGGAGTAATATGGTTCATAATCGATCCTCCAGGCCAAAGTACAGGTATGAAGCGCAACATAGTAGGATCTCAAGTGAGAAATGTCAAGGACCCGAACAGGGATAAAGGGAGAGTCATCATGATCATACGAGCCACCACTAGGAAAAAGGATCACCACTATAGACAAACCATGATAGAAAGGACAAGATCGCAGCAGAAGAAGATCAATAAGAGGAAAGAAATCAGGAATAGCCGCAAATAGAAGGAGCACAACTATAGGGGCTATCACAGATACAAGGGTAGGGAAAGGAAGAATCCATGTGAAGTCAGGTACAGGTTGAGTAACCAGCAAAAGATTTGTGATAGACCAAGCGGGATTGTGAGAATGAAGCTAACTCATAGGAAGAGGAATCCCCTTGGAAAGGAAGTTCTAAATAGTCCATGACGGGTGTTAAAAATGGAGGAGGCAGAAAAATATGTGGAGGGCACCTTCCAAACTCTAGTTGCACTAAAAGGAAAAGTGACCATCACCCACTGGGAAAAGGAAATCAAAGAGAAATGCAAAGGCAAATCTTGGAATGCACTGGCATAGGAAGAAGACCGGGTAACTGATCTCAGGACCAGGCATCCCAGGGAAACCCTCTACCATAAAACAATGGAGATGGTATGGCACACTAAGATGATGATCGACAAAGTGCGTTCGAAAATGGAAGAAGCCAGATGGGAGGATAACATGGATCACAGGAAAATGCTGGATGAAATCGTGAGTCACCTCAATAGTCTAGAAACTATTACCAAACTATTAGTTGAGGTCGAAAAGGATCAGAAATCAAATATGGAGGGGTTGGCTGCTCAATTTCACCTCTATCTACACTATTTCCATAACATGGACATCACACCAGCCGATGGACATGGTGCGCCAGCCCACATCAGGAAGAATCTCACAATCTCCCAAAAGGAGGATAATAAGAGCTAGAAGGATGACATGAAGAAACACATCATTGTCTTGGACGAGTGAATGGTTAGCTGAATGGTAAGTTTGGCCACAAGCATCTCGGGCCTAGTGCATTGTCTCCGCGTTTGTTTTTTGTGTCCATTTTGCTTTTCCTTTTCAAACTAGGTATGGTGGGATTGGCCTGGTCTCCCCTGGTGGCAGACCAACCCCACCCCTCGTATATATTAATAAGCACAACTCAAGAACCCTTGGTCTGGTTTCCTACTAGGCAGGCCAGGAAGCCCCCCCTTTTTTTATCATAATCTATTTTTCAGTAATACAACTTCTTACACTCACATACAAAAAAAGAAGAAGTGTCTATTACATATTTCGATGTATCTATTCTGGAGGTTGAGGGAATGATTACAGTGAATATACTACCGATGTTTCACTATTTGTTTTCTATTTGTTGACTGCTATATTAATGCAAATTTTGAATAACATATTACAATGTAATATGTCATAACATATATTACTATAACATATTGTATTGTAATATGTTATAACATATTACAATGTAATATGTTATAACATATTACATTGTAATATGTTATAACATATTACAATGTTATAACATATGCAATGATATTAAAATTGAAAACATATATTATCTAAATTATAACATATGCATATATATTAAAACATATGTACAAATATTATACATATGCACGGATATTAAAATTGAAAACAAACTTTAAATTATATAATGTAAACTGTGAAATGTATTTAAAACTGTTCTTTCTTCTAACTTTGTAAATGAGGCTTTGACATGAAATATTAGTCCGTCTTTTATCAATTTTTCTATCACTGCAAAGTGACTTTTACATATTTTGGTGTATCTGTTCTGGAGGTTGAGGGAATGACTTCAGTGAATATACTGCCTATGTTTCAATTTTTTTTTTCTATTTATAATAGTTTTATAATGAATACCATCTATTTTGGGTTTCCTAGTAGCCTTGTCACACCCCAAGAATCAAACATTCATAAAGTTTGACTTCTGCAAGTTCTTGGCAAATACAATGCACCAACATTTTTTAGATTTTAGGGGTATCAGGTCATTCAAGTACCAATCTTACTTGACCCATATGTTAATCCATCAAAACTACTCACATATGGGTTATTTTAAGTCTAGGATGGTAAATGTCCAACCAACATGTTTCTCTCCCAAACATTGAGTGGTTGCCTATGGTAAGAGAACATGTCACCAATGAGGGTTTTTTGTAGTTTGTAAACTCAATTATGTCTATATTATACTTTATTATCCACAATGAAGTATTCGTCATAATTATTCCTTTAGTCAAAGGGTCACTACAATTGAAAAATAACACCAAAGTGGGAGACTGGTTCCTTTTTGAGCATTTTACTATGATAAGAGTCTATGGTTTTGAAGAGGAGCCATATAAAAAGTGAGTGCTGAATTTCGTTGTTTTAGAGACTAAAAAATGTGAAATTCAGTCAATTGTTAACTACAAAGAAAACCATATTACATTAAATGTTGATCAGATGAATTTAAAGGATGAACCAAATCCACACAAGTAGGTCACTCATGTCTTACATAGATATGTGACCAAGACTCATTACAATATGAAAAAATTGAAATAGGCATTAATCAAAGTGGAGAAATAACTGAGGCAAGATAAAGTGGTTACTACAACAAGAAATTCCAGAATCAACAATCTGTAAAATAATTTTATAACTTATGATACTCTAATATTACATATGTAAAAATGAATTTATAAATTGAATTCCTAAATATTTGAAATTTTTATAATATACAAAACGTTTGAAATAAAAAGTTCGACAGTTTGAATTTTTTATAAAATACAAAACGTTTGAAATGAATGTGACTTGGCCACGGGGGTCCAACCATGTGGCCAAGCCATGGGCATTCCCATGGCTTGGCCACATGGCTTCCCCCCCGCGGCCAAGTCACAACCAATTTTAATAAGAGATTATCTATGCACAGGAAAGCAGGCCATTTAAATCTAAATCTTTAACACTAGAGTGAAAGACAGTCGATTCAGCTCCTGGCCGACTACTCAGGCACATACTAATCACTTAAATTCTTACTCTATTCTTAATATTTGATTGTTAAATGTCTATATCAAATTTTAAAACTTAATATTTGATTGTTAAATGTCTATATCAAATTTTAAAACTTAATATTTGATTGTTAAATGTCTATATCAAATTCACTAAATCCATATTGTTTATAAATTATTTATTAATGTCTATATCAAATTCACATTTTTATGTAAATCCATATTGTTTATAAATTTATTGTTTGTGTGTATAATTTGAACATATAAACATGTTATTTTTAAATTGTATTCCTATTTTATTTTTAAATTTATTAAAAAAAAAATTAAATATATATGTTTTAAAAATATTTCATTGTATGTATATTTTACAAATATTCCATTACAAATTATAAGATATACAATAATGTACAACAAGGAATTATAGAATCAACATTGTATAAAATAATATTTATAACTTATGATACTTAATATTACATATGTAAAAATGGATTTATAAATTTAATTCCTAAAGATTTGAAATTTTTATAAAATAAAAAACGTTTGAAATAAAAACTTAGAGAGTTTGAAATTTTTATGAAATTTTTATAAAATACTAAACTTTTGAAATGACTATGACTTGGCTGCGGGGGTCCAGCCATGTGGTCAATTTGTGGCATTCCCACATCTTGGCCATAGGGCTGGCCCCCCGCGGCCAAGTCACAACCAATTTTAATAAGAGATTATCTATGCACAGAAAAGCAAGGAATTTGAATCTAAATCTTTAACACCAGAGTGAAAGATAGTCGATTCGGCTCCTGGTCAACTGCTCAGGCACAAACTAATCACTTGAATGCTTACTCTATTCTTAATATTTGATTGTTAAATGTCTATATCAAATTTAAAAACTTAATATTTTATTGTTAAATGTCTATATCAAATTCACTAAATCCATATTGTTTATAAATTATTTATTAATGTCTATATCAAATTCCCCTTTTTAGGTAAATCCATATTGAGTATAAATTTATTGTTTGTGTGTATCATTTGAAAATATAAACATATAATTTTTAATTT
>SNQJ01S0029695.1:0-44656 GCA_010110895.2 Picea sitchensis | reverse complement strand
TTAGTTTATATATATTTTTAAGTTTTTTGTTTTTTTCCACTTTAGTTTTTTAATATTTTCTTTGATTTGATAATTATATAAATTTGGTTTTTAATTTTTTTTTTCTTTTTTAATTTCAATTCTTTTATTTTTCTTAGTTTTTCTTTAGTTTTAATTTATCAAAAAAAAATTCAATTATATCTTTTTGCTAAATGTTTAAAAATAGTGTTATTTAACTACAATGATTCTCTATCTATTTAAGTAAGGTTTAAAAATGTTTTAAAAATGATATTTTCCACTATATTTAAAGTATAGTAACATAAATCAATATAGGAGACTGTAAATCATATTTTAAAAAATCTAAATGGTAAAAAATATTTTAAGATTGAAAGAAGCATGGAAAAATCACTAAAATCATTGTTGATAAAAAATAAAAAATAAATTGAAAACAAATGAAAAAATAGGCATTTAAAAAAAAACTGGAAACATTATGTATCAAAAAATTTAAAATATAAAAAATAACCTAAAAATGAAGGGGGCTTCTACCCATAGCATCATTTTCAAAAACGGGGTAAAAAACTTGCCCCCCCCAAAAAACAAGACCTTTGTAGAGTTCTTGTTAAGTTGGTAACTATGTTTAAATCCTTTTACTGCTCATAGTATTCCTTTAAGCAACAAATTATTCGAAGAAAAATATTATGGGCTTAGTGGGGTTTTATTCCCTTATACTCCCAAAAATCTTAGCAAATTAATCTTGTGACTAAGAAAAGAAGCAATAACATGAACGATTCCTTACCTAGCCCAAGCATTGACAAGATAAACTCCTTTTAACCAAGAAAATCCACCATAAAAGAAAGAAAAATCCTCCAAGAAATATATCCCCTTACTTCACCCAATATCCAAATAAAACCATAGAAAGAGAGAGTAGCAAGAGAGATAGAAAAATTCCCCAAAGAGGGCGAAAATTTCAGCCAAGAATCCTCTCCAAGATGGGATAGTTATCATGTAAAAATGAAATGAAATGATCTCGATTTATACAAATCCTAGTAAACATGTTTTTCCACTTAATGTTAGGGTAAACCACAAATTAAGGGGACAACATCACTTAATTTTCCCCTTTACAATATAAAATTCAAATTTAACCCTAAAATGCACATAACAAACCCTAAAGAAGCATGACATCACCCCTTTTGGGAAACATTTTAGCACCTTTACCAAATTGTTGACCTTGGATATGAAACATTGGGCCTCCAAGGGTATCCCTCTCAAGTTCTAGGGTCCTCCAATTACCCCTCTCCATTGAAATATACCAAGTCTCAAGTAACAACACCACCACCACGAGCCTTAGCCCTAGGGTGATGTCAACCTCCTCAAATGTGATGTTTTAGCCTCAAGAGAAAGTTGTTGGGTAGGCTAAAGGATGGGCTATGTCATACATTGTATATCCTCAGGCCTCCAAAGGATAAAATGGTCGTTAGGTGTGCGGATCATGGTATCCAACCCGTGGGATTCAAACCCCAAGGAAGCCCAAGCTAGGCTTGTTCTTCCAAATATGTCCACCAACTAGGTCCTATAAAGACAATGAATGCACCCTCCAAAGATCTCAAGTCAAATGCATCATGACAAGTAACTAAAATAAATAAAATATCCATCTAAGCATGTACATCCAAACCACCTCATCAAAATAAACAATTTCTCAAAAGCCCTATGCAATTTTCCAAGTTTAGGAATGGGAGGGTTGACAAGCGACGTATTGGGTGAATTGTACCTCAAGTTTAGGGGTGTTTCCCATGTTCAACCCTCTCTAAGACATGTGTAAAAAGTGACATGGATGGGGGAAAGAATATTGAGAATGGGGGTCATGAGATACAAGGGACTGTAGTATCTCATTTATGGGTTCATTTGTAGAGGGTGTGGTGCATCTTCATTTTCATTGGAACCTTTTTGCAGGCCCATTTATTGCCTTTTGTTATTTTTTGATCTTTCCATGTTGAATGCAAGGTCGGGCTTCTATACAAGCATGAAAAGTAGTTCCCACCTTGACTCTACCTTGGTCACATCATGCTTCACCAAGTTTAGGTCATGTGTGGGGATTCTACGTACGCATGAAAAACAATGCCCACACATACTCTACCTTGGTTGGCATTTTACATATTTTATTTTTTAGGGGTCCCATTATTTTTTTACGAGACATTTCATTGTCCTCAGGATCCTTGGCAAAGCATATAGAAGTTTCATATTTGTCTTTTATACTGTTCTAGCTACAAGCTACTGGGAATTCAACCCCTTCTTCCAATGAAATGAGGTGCAATCCCTTCTTGGGTCAGTACACCTGAAAATACCAAAAGTCAAGGAGATGAGGGGATGAAGAGTGGAAATTGAAAAATATGGTCAATAATGGCATGATGGCTCGTCAAGAGGACCTCTTAGTAGAAAACCTATCCCCAAGTGTGACCCACTTATTACGGTGCAATGTCAACCACCAAAGTGAAACAAGGCAAAGAGAATAATTTCCAAGTAGACGTTACATAGTCAAAAGAAGTATAAAATGAAATAAACTCAAATGCATCAAATATTGAAATGATACTCACCATAATACCTGAATTGTACCTCATGGATAAAGACCCAATGTCTTTCGGAAGCTATGTGGTGTGGTGGATACCCTCATGATGAATCTGGAACTACGGTGGTGAGGTGGGTCTTTGTCTATGCAAGTGGACACTGTTGGTTAAGTTGTCTCTCAGTACTCCATGTCATAAACCTAAGGGCCTCGAGACATCCTCTTCTTAGTTATCCATGAAATTAGGGATAATAGAGACCGTGATAAATGAATGGAATGCTCGATGGACTGAAAGAAGTGAAGGGGTACATTCCTTGGTTTGGGAAGGTCAAAAGGAAGAGAGTCGAATGAAATATGGTATAGTTGTAGGAAAATGTTAGTGGGTTGTGGGATTACATGAGTTGTGAGTGGAAAGTGAGAGACACCCTCTTTTGTTGATTCCTAGCGCTATCTTGGGGGTGACTATCCATTGAGATACAGAACATCAAGTCTATGGTTAGGTCAAAGGTTCCTCCGAAGGAGCTCATTGTAGAACTAATTTTAAAAAGATAAGGTTTTATTTGTTTTCTAAGTTAGTTTATGAGTTTGATTACTATTTATTTTACTTTGTGTATGAGAATGAATTATATGTTGTTCTGATGAATTTATTAGTTGCATTCATGTTAGTCTAGCATGTTGTAAATGCATTTAAATAATGGCATCAACAAATGGTTAGATCTGTGCATTTTTCTAGAGCTCGTAAGATGGAGGATATGCTATCGTAAAAAAAAGAATTATGTTTATTCCATTTGTAATATTCCTCGATTTAATTTGGGAATGTTACAAGGACTTCCAGGCAGTTTTAGATGTGGTAGTTAGTTTTGTTGGCTACATAAATTCATTAGCATGGGGATGAATTTGAACTAAAAGTGATTTGATTTACCAATACACAACATGCTTGACATGACACTGATGCATAATTGAGTTTTTGTGTTTGACGAGAATCTATCCTTATTTTGTGTACTATATATATATATATATATATTTGTGTGTGTGTGTGTGTGTGTGTGTGGCGGAATCAACAACTAGTTGGTCACGTACTCATGTTACATGTGGTCGTGTTATCCAAATGTTGCCACTCTAACCTACAGGTGTGCCCACGATGCCCCATACGTGACACACAAGATAAGTTGGGGGAAGATGAAATTGAAACCACATGGAACTTCATATCACAACACTTGCCAATTGAATTAACCCACGAGGGAATTTATATTTGGAGGACATGGGGGTTGGATTTGATCCACTTATGTTTGCACAGGTCACGATATTATTTAATATAATATCTCTGGGTACAACCACACGTTCGGCCACTACCTCAAGGTGCCCTCATGGCACCAGGTTATGCCCTCATATGAATTGAACCTTTCTCAATGGTGAAAAACTCTTCCCTTTTGACCATTGGATCCAACCACTTTGGGCCTTTTGTGTAATATATTAATTGAATGCTAAGTTTCATTTGGATTCGACAAGCATTATCTTCGACAAAAATAGTGGTTGGTCAGAAGGATTGTTTTGAGTTTTAGCTCTAGAGAGGAAGCAACTTCTACCTTACCAACAATGGATGGCAAGGATGTATTGGAAATTTCATACAATTCATCACAAACACTTGTTTAGATTTTATATATGATTCTTGAAGGTTATCCAATCAACGTTGTTAATGCACTCTCATCATGGAGATTTGGCAATTTCATCCCATCCATGTTGTAACTCAACTTCTTGTTATAGCTCACCTTGTAGTACTAGACTTTTGTTCATCATTATTTATAACACTAGAAATAACTTTATTTATAATTCTTCTTGCCCCGAAAAAAAAGTTTGTATTACATATGAAAAAAAAAATACAAATTGTCCCAACTACATATGTAAGTCATGATTTCATATAAAACACCTTTGATTTTGTAAACCAAACCTTATGTGGGGCTTGACTTAGTATGTTGGATAGCCAAATTCTAGATTCCCTCTTATAGAAGCATCTTTGGATGGGAAATTTGTTGTGCCATGTAAGTAGATTTTTTCAGATGACCATAAGAGGCATGTACACCATCTATTCCTATTATCCTTGTGTTGAAACCCAACTCCCTCAGCCCTTTGTTATCTTCTTCTCCTTAAGGAATGGAAGTGGCAGTGGTTTCAAGGCTTTCCTCCACCTGCCTTAACCAATTCTCCTCATCATATTTTATGGAAGTAGTTTTGGAATTCTTGTCTTGCTCGAACGAGCCACTTGTAGTGATTTGCAACTATCGAAACGTGAAAATGTCACCATAAAACCCAGATTCTCATGTAATTAGTTGGAGTAGAGAATATTTAGGGTCAACGTTTGTCATAAACCTCCTGAAATTATGCTCGCCACAGAGATTTTCTCTCGTGACGCCGACCGCACTCCTCGGAGCACGACCGCTCTCACAGGACCTTCTTTTCTTCCTCGGCCCGAAGAACTCAACGTTTCTTTTATTTCCCTATCGGGAAATCTGCACCCACAGTTCTCTTCGACGCAATCCTCCCTTCTCTACTTTCGGAGGATCGGAGCTCACAGCTTCGTGAATTATTGTTTACTCGCTTGGCTCTTGAATCCCCGAGACCCGATATGTCGTCAACGCTGACTTATTCCTTTCCTCTGTTGGGGCTTCCCCGCTATCGCGACCTCGCTACTCGCGATGCCAAGTTCTCAGTTTTCCAACTCCCGACTCGCGATTTGCCAAAACGTCGATACACACGTGCGAGTTGACTTTTTCGACGATCCCTTATCTCGTCAGGACTTCGGGCTTTGCTAGATCTCGAATCCTAACACCAAATACTCGGGACTTCTCACGACGAGATCCCGATGACTCGCATCACCTGCCACGTCACCAACTCCTATGGCCCACGCTATTCACTCACCCGTCGGAGTATCGCGCTTCACAATATCGCGACTTTCGTTGCGAAGATTTGGAGTCTCGACTCACGAACTCCCGAGATGTCGATCCACGAGTAGATCCCACAGTCCTCGTGATCCCGATCGACGGTCCTGCCCTTCCTGAGATTAGAACCTCTTGATACCTTCGTTGTACCTTCCCTGCTTCTTGGTGAGATCTGACCATTCACAGGCCGTCGCGAATTCCTCTCGAAGAATTCCGACTGTTCTTCCTTCCTTTGGAGAATGTACGAAATAATTGAGTGTTCCTCCACGGAACTCGTTCCACTGTGCGTAACTTACGGCTCTTCCCTCAAAATTTCGATAGCAACTTCCTCTACACTTATCCTTCGGTGAATTCGAAGGCCTACTCCTCCTGATCTTGTTCTTCAACTCTTCAAGTCCTTCAGAGAACTTCTTTCCCGCACTTCTTGCGGAAAATCTTCAACCTTATCTAAGTGTTGAAGTCGTTTGACTCTGCGCACTCTTGCAGCAGCAGTCTTTCGATACTTTGCTCAGAATCACAACTCTGAGTCTTAGCTTGGCCTATGCACTCCTTGCACGACACTTGTACCTAGCTGCACGTTCGAAGAAATGAGAACAAAAGTTGCCTCTAAGGGAACCCTTCTGTCGACGCACTCCTTGTGGACAAATTGGACTGCACTCCTTGTAGGAATCTTCTGGCTCACTTAGAGAAACAATTGAAACTCATTCACTCTTCCTTTCTGACTTCAATTCAACCATGAAATCACATACACAGCATATAAAAGCAAATGCATGATAGGAAGCAAACATTCATGAGCAAAACATCAATACATAGAGAAACAACACATAACCATGGAATTGAATCAAAGCTTTCTTCTATTAATTCAATATTTGTACATGGGTGTTCTTTACATAGCTCTCTGCTTGCTCTTCTCTTCCTGAATGCTCGATAATATCTCTCTTACAATGATACAATGAGGGTGTCTATATCCGTTTTCCCTCTTGGACTCTAAAGCTATCAAATCTAGAATTAAATGTTCTATCTACTTTACATTTATTATCTTAAATGCCTCATCTACCTAAGGACGAGAGCTATCTGCTCAAGGTCCATTACAATATACAAGGTGCGCCCTCATAAATAGCTTCAATTAAGGCTTGCGCAACAATCCCAAAGCATTTTCCAAAAATCATGCTGGCTTGTCCAGCTGTCTTCCGCCTCACGCTGGCTCGCTTGATGTGTTGGCGATGCTCCTGCATCATACTCCTCGGCTTGAAAAATTTCATGGGATCCTGTCCATGAGCTCCTGCACGGTCTATCCATGCTTATGCATTACTACTTCACTTTCCCAGCTAGCGTATTCCACTGGATGATTCTTCCACTTGACCAGATACTCAAAGTATTCCTTCCGCCTGGTCTTTTTGCCCACTCTCTTGTCCAGTATGCCTTCCATCTGTGGCTCTTCTGCAATCGACATCTGCTTCTGCCACTGGACTTCTAGCTGTTCATCCCTTCCAGATCCTACTTCCTCAACCTTATATGGATATAAGTCTGAGACATTGAATGTCAGAGATATCCCGATGCCATCCGGCATTTCAATTTCATATGCATTCTCTCTGAATTTCTTCAGGACTCTGCAAGGCCCGATTTTCTTCATTTTCAGCTTGTTGTATGTTCCTCTTGGGAACCTTTCCTTCCTCAAATGTGCCAGAAATAGATCACCAAATTCAAACTGAAATTGTCTCCGATGTTTATCTGCTCTGCGTTTGTACTCCTGATTTGAGTTTATCAGTCGCTGCTTCACTCTACTGTGAAGTTCCTTCATTGCCTCAGAAAATTCTTCTGCACTAGCGCTGCTAGTCGAAGTCTTTTCTGAATCCCTCAGTTCAGAAACTCCTCTCAGTTGTGTCCCATACACAATCTGAAATGGACTTCTACCTATACTCCAATTCACTGAATCGTTGTATGCAAACTCTGCCTGTGGTAATATCTGATCCCAGCTGATATGGTGTTCTGTCACCAAGCTTCTCATCAAGTCTCCCAGACTCCTATTGACCACTTTCGTCTGTCCATCCATCTAAGGATGATAAGCAGAACTAAATACCAAATTAGTTCCTATATTCTTCCATAAGGTCCTCCAAAAATTCCCTATGAATTTTGTGTCCCTGTCCGAAACTATGCTTTTCGGTAATCCATGAAGTCGAATGACCTCTTTGAAAAACAAATTTGTGATATGCGTCACATCGCTAGTCTTCTGGCATGGAATGAAACGCACCATCTTTGAAAACATGTCCACCACCACAAATATGGAATCAACACCTCTTTGTGTCCTTGGCAAACCCAATACAAAATCCATGTTGATCGCCTCCCATGGCCTCTCTGGTATGGGAAATGGCTGATAAAAACCTACATTCTTCTTTCTTCCCTTCGAATGCTGGCAAATTCTACACCTGTCAACGAACCTTTTGACATCTTCTCGCATGCCTGACCAAAAATATGATTCGCTCAACTTCACGAGTGTCTTGTCATGGCCAAAGTGTCCTACTAAACCACCACTGTGTTTTTCTTTTAACAAGTTCTCCCTCATGGAGAATTTTGGAATACATAGTTGATTTCCTCTGAACAACAATCCCTCCTGGACCATGTAATCTATCCAAGGAATTCTGTCTCTGAGAACTGGATTCTCAGTTGCTTCATATGCTTCCCCAAAATCTGCATCACCTGCATACATGTCCTTGAGATTTTCAAAACCCAACGTTTTGACTCGGAACTCCTGCAATAGAAAACATTTTCTACTCAAAGCATCAACCACTTTGTTTGCAGTACCCGAAATATGCTTAATCACAAATGTGAAATTCTGCATATACTCTACCCATTTTGCATGCTTCTGATTCAACTTCTCTTGTTGACTCACAAACTGTAATGCATGATTATCACTGTACAAAACAAATTCTTTCGGGATCAAGTAATGCCTCCACTTCTTCAATGCTTGTATGATAGCATAAAATTGTTTGTCATACGTGGAGTACTTTACTTTTGCCTCATTGAGCTTCTCACTGAAATATACAATTGGTCTGTCTTCCTGGCTCAAGACCACTCCTATGGAAAACCCGCTTGCATCACATTTCACCTGAAACGTCTTCTGGAAATCCAGAAACACCAACACTAGTTGTTCCGTGATCTTCCGCTTCAACAGATTGAAGCTCTTCTCAGCCTCTGTTGTCCAATGAAAAGACTTATGTCACTTCTTCATCGTGTCCATCATTGTTGTGCTAATTCCACTGAAATTCCTGATGAACTTCCGGTAGAAACTATCCAAACCATGAAAACTTCTCACCTCGAACACATTTCTCGGTGATGGCCAATTCTTGATCACTTCTACTTTCTCTGGATCCATCTTCAATTCATTCGCTGAAATAACAAAACCCAGGTAAATGAGCTCTTTTTTCATAAATGAGGACTTTTTCATATTTATCAACATCTTCTCCTGCTGTAGCTTCCTCATCACAATGGCCAAATGCTTCAGATGTTCAACCTTTGTCTTGCTAAAAATCAGTATGTCATCTAGATATACGATGACAAATTTACCGATGAATTCCCTCAGGACTTCATTCATCAATATCATAAAGGTACTCGGTGCATTTGTCAAGCCAAATGGAATGACTAGCCATTCATATAGTTCTTCGTTTGTCTTGAAGGCTGTCTTCCAGTCATCGCCTTCCCTCATGCGAATCTGGTGATATCCGCTTTTCAAATCAATTTTTGAAAAATAATTTGCCCCACTCAGGCAATCCATCAGATCATCCATCCTTGACAATGGAAACATATATCTAATGGTTATTTTGTTGATCTCTCTTGAGTCGGTACACATTCTCCATCCCCCATCCTTCTCTGGACTAAGTATTGTCGGAACAACACATGGGCTTAAGCTTTCTCTGACCAATCCTTTGTCCATCAAATCCTGGACCTGTCTTTTGACCTCCTCATTTTCTTGCGGCGTCAACCTGTATGCAGCTTTGTTCGACAAAATTGCTCCTGGTATGAGGTCTATATGATGACTCACACTCCTCATCGGCGACAACGAATGAGGTAATTCATCCACTATGATGTCAGCGAATTCTTCCAGCAGTTCCTGAATCTCATCTGGCAAGTCGTCCACTCTTGTGCTAGTCAGAACAATCCTCGATTTTCTGACCACAAAGAATTGTGGATCTTCTTTCTTCTCCATGTCTGTAAGAAGCTCCTTCCCACTCATGAGAAGTATTGTGTTGCTCACTTCCGGTTTCACTTCTTTATCTTTTATCGGAAGAAACCTGTGTGTCCTCCCATCATTTCCCAGGGTATATGTGTTCATTCTCCCATCATGAACCACATTTCTATCATATTTCCATGGTCTCCCCAGCAATAAATGACATACATCCATGGGAATGACATCACAAAGTACTTGATCATTATATCCACCTATCTTGAACTCAACCAAGCACTATTTAGTAACACTCACCTGATGTCCCTTTTGTAGCCATGAAACTTTGTATTGACTCGGGTGATCAGTTGTCTCTAACTCCAACTTCTCCACCATCTCGGTCGAAACGAGATTATCTGTGCTACCACTGTCCATGATAACCTTGCATACCCAATCCTTGGTCTTGCAAGCTATCCTAAACAGTCTGGTCCTTTGTGCTGAGTCCTCCACCTCTTTCCCAGGTGTTAAGAGAACCTTATGCATCATCAACGACCTTCCACCTTCTGTATCTTCAGTCTCAATATCCCGCCTCTGCGCCTCGGTGATGTGAGCTTCTCCACTATCCTTCTTCTTCTCTGGACACTCAAATGACCTGTGCCCATTCTTTCCACATGTGAAACATGTGATTACTCCACCTTGGCCTCTTCCTCTACCTCTGGTACGAGGAAAAGTATTTGTGTCAGCATAATCTCCTCTCTGTTCTTTATGTTTTCCTCTCTGTTCGACATATGGTTGTCGCTGCGAGGTTCCACCTCTTTCAATCTTACCCTGAGGTTTCTTCCATTCCTCCTTGGGTTTCTGATATTTCTCTTGGGCAACTGCTTTGCCTCTTGGTTGGATTCTACCTCGCCCTCGCTGACCTTTCTTACGGCTCAACTTCTCTTCTGCTTTCAGAGCCATCTGATAAGCATCCTCCACTGTTCTGATGGTAACCATGCTTAATTCATCCTAAATGTTGTATCTCAGACCATTTATATATCTGGTGACTTTCTCATCATCGCTCTCCCGATAACCTTCTCTGATGTTCAGTCGATAGAATTCTTCAGTGTATTCTTTCACTGTCATCATCTTCTGTCTCAGGTTCTGCATTCTCCTGAACAGAGTAATTTGATAATCTCTTGAGATGAACTTCACCTTCATCTTCGCGATCATTCGATCCCAACTCTTGATCTTTTGCTTGCCTTTGTAGTGTCTGTCAGCTTGTAGATCATCCCACCACAATGCTGCATGTCCCTTCAAGCATGTGACAACATGCTTGACCTTCTTGTCCTCTTCGATATCTTCATAATCGAAGTAGGTGTCAAGAGACCTAATCCAATCCAGTACCTCTTCTGCATCCAGATTCCCCTCGTAGACTGGAATGTCCATTTTCACTTTCGCACCCACTCTGGCGATAGCTTTTATCAACCGCTCAGTTGATGCATCCTCGACTACAACTTCCTCCTCGCGTTCAGCCTCAATCTCGCCATCGGAGTCACTTAGATCTCCCGCACTGGCTGTGTGTCTCTGTGCCATCTCCATATCTTCAAGTCTTGCTCGAAGATCTCTCATCTGCCTCTCCATTTCTGGATTTCCTGCCGGCCTGCCTGTTCTTTGCACCTCCCTATCTTCCGGGTCAGGTGACTGCCTTTCTCTCCTGGGCGGCACGATGAATCTCCTCTTCTCTGCTCCAGAAAGCAAAGGACTTCCCGCTCTGATACCACTTGACGCCGACCGCACTCCTCAGAGCACGACCGCTCTCATAGGACCTTCTTTTCTTCCTCGGCCTGAAGAACTCAACGTTTCTTCTATTTACCTATTGGGAAATGTGCACCCACAGTTCTCTTCGGCGCGATCCTCCCTTCTCTACTTTCGGAGGATCAGAGCTCGTGGCTTCGTGAATTCTTGTTTACTCACTTGGCTCTCGAATCCCCGAGACCCGATATGTCGTCAACGTTGACTTCTTCCTTTCCTCTGTCGGGGCTTCCGCGCTATCGCAACCTTGCTACTCACGATGCCAAGTTCTCAGTTTTCCAACTCCCGACTCGTGATGTGCCGAAACGTCGATACACACGTGTGAGTTGACTTTTCCGACGATCCCTTATCTCGTCAAGACTTCGGGCTTCGCTGGATCGTGAATCCTAACACCAAATACTTGGGACTTCTCGCGACGAGATCCCGATGACTCGCGTCACCTGCCACGTCACCAACTCCTGTGGCCCACGCTATTCACTCACCCATCGAAGTATCGCGCTTCGCAACATCGTGACTTCCGTTGCGAAGATTTGGAGTCTCGACTCACGAATTCCCGAGATGCCGATCCACAAGTAGATCCCACGGTCCTCGTGATCCCGATCGACAGTCTTGCCCTTCCTGAGCTTAGAACCTATTGATACCTTCACTGTACCTTCCCTGCTTCTTGGTGAGATCTGACCATTCACAGGCCGTCACAAATTCCTCACGGAGAATTCCAACCGTTCTTCCTTCCTTTGGAGAATCTACGAAATAATTGAGTGTTCCTCCACGGGACTCGTTCCACTGCGCGTAACTTATGGCTCTTGCCTCAAAATTTCGACAGAAACTTCCTCTACACTTATCCTTCGGTGAATTCGAAGGCCTACTCCTCCTGATCTTGTTCTTTGACTCTTCAAGTCCTTCAGAGAACTTCTTGCCCGCACTCCTTGCAGCAAATCTTCAACCTTATCTAAGTGTTGAATTCGTTCGACTCTGCGCACTCCTGCAGCAGCAGTCTTTCGATACTTTGCTCAGAATCACAACTCTGAGTCTTAGCTTGGCTTGCGCACTCCTTGCACGGAACTTGTGCCTAGCTGCACCTTCGAAGAAATGAGAACAAAAGTTTCCACTAAGGGAACCCTTCTGTCGACGCACTCCTTGCGGACAAATTCAACTGCACTCCTTGCAGGAATCTTCTGGCTCACTTAGAGAAACAATTGAAACTCATTCACTCTTCCTTTCTGACTTCAATTCAACCATGAAATCACATACACATCATATAAAATCAAATGCATGATAGGAAGCAAACATTCATGAGAAAAACATCAATACACAGAGAAACAACACATAACCATGGAATTGAATCAAAGCTTTCTTCTATTAATTCAATATCTGTACATGGGTGTTCTTTACACAACTCTCTGCTTGCTCTTCTCTTCCTGATCGCTCGATAATCTCTCTCTTACAATGATACAATGAGGGTGTCTATATCCTTTTTCCCTCTTGGACTCTAAAGCTATCAAATCTAGAATTAAATGTTCTATCTACTTTACATTTATTATCTTAAATGCCTCATCTACCTAAGGACGAGACCTATCCTCTCAAGTTCCATTACAATATACAAGGTGCACCCTCATAAATAGCTTCAATTAAGGCTTGCGCAACAATCCCAAAGCGTTTTCCAAAAATCGTGTTGGCTTGTCCAGCTGTCTTCCGCCTCACGATGGCTCGCTTGATGTGTTGGAGATGCTCATGCATCATCTCGACAGTAGCAAACTCTCCCAATTTTAAAACTGGAGAAATCGTAAAATGTCGATAGCATGTAATTGTCGAGTCTCCAGGTAGTATTATAGCCATTTATCTATGAGAAAAAAAATGAACCCGAACTATAAAAAAAACAAAACTTCTCGTGTTTGTCAACTTGACATTATAGTAATCAAAATTCACCGTATTTGAAGACTTCTTTTATGTCATTTTTCTGTGTATTCAGAATCCAGTGATCACAAAACCCTAAGGATTTAGTGTGTAAACCCGCGTAAGCAGGGTTTCATCCAGGTTTGAGTTGGGTGACCGTGGAATTGAAGGTAAGATTCCTAATTTGCATTATCATTGAGTTCCACGATCTCTGCTTTGATACTTTTCTTTGATCTATGATGGTATTTGTTGGGTGTTTTTCTTCTATGGGTTATTTATTACGGTCATGCAAAGGGAATTACAATGGTTTATTAGTGTATTCATGTGGTGAAGGTATAGAATTTGTTTGTATTGTCAAAATTGGTTATGGATATCAACTTTTTTGAAAATATGTTATTAGTTAAATAGGAGTTGAGAGTCTATCTTTTGTTTTGTTTAAATAATGTTGAATATTTAGTTTATAGTTTCATTTTATTTATGTATTAATTGAAAGGCTAGTGTATATAGAAACACAAAGACATTATCAATGGCTCATTGATATTTTTTTCATGTTTATTTGATGTCCTAATTTTTTTTTAGTGCTGATTATTTTTTTTGGGTGTTTCATATTAAAGGGGCACAATGGCTTTTGCAAGTAGACTTGAAATCCTACTTAGGCAATATATAACAAAACATATTGGATCAAACACCTTAGCACCCATGCTTTTTCTCTACAATGTTATTCGCAACATGTCATCCTCTAAGATTTGTGTCCGCAACATGTCATCCTCTAAGATTTGTGTTCGCAACATGTCATCCTTAAGATTTTTGTTGGAGGTTCATTTAAACTTTGTTATTTGTTTCTTCTAAGAGTTTTATATTTTCAACGTTGTAAGAAAAAAAAATTATTATAATTGAGTGATTTGACAGATATTTCATGGGGAATGGATGAACAATCCTTACGATAAGTGTTTAACGAATTTGAGAGTATGACATAATGTATGTGACACTAATGGATTGGTTTTTTGTTGTTTGGTAATTGGACTCTTTGTTAATAAAGTGGGATCTACCTTTCACTTGACTACCATGACTAAGGGGAGGGGTATTTATTCTGTCAAGTTCAACTCCCCCAATTCTCGCACATGGTATCATTCATTGAGATATGTTGCATACTTGTCCTATTAATTTTGTCGGTACAACCAACCAATTTAAAATGTGGTAGCTAGTTTTGTTGGCTATATGAGTTCATGAGCATGGGTGAATTTGAACTGAAAGTATTTTGATTTAACCAATTCAACCAAAAAATGTTTGACATGTCCCTAATGCATAGTTAATTTTTTATATTTGATAATATTTCCTTCTTGTTTTGTGTAGTATATTGATTGATTGTTAAATTTCATTCGGATTCAGTGAGAGTCATCTTGTGCAAAGAGAGTGGCAGGTGAAGAGGCTTTAGTTTTGTGAGTTTTAGCTTGGGAGTGGAAGCAACTTCTACCTTATCAACAATGGATGTCAAGGTATGTAATGGAAATTTCAAGGGAATCAGGACACAGAAGTCTTGTGAGGAGTTATCAAATTATTTAATGAGCCAACATCCTTTCTTCATTATTTCTATCTTTGGCATGGCCACAACCCCCCAAAAAAATGCACCCTAGTTAGCTAGAATAAAGTTTGTAAGCCCAAATCTCTAGGTGGCCTGAGCCTCCGAGACCCTGGCAAACAAAATAACACCATGGGAGCTAAAATCTAGTGGAGATGGCTCAAAACTCCAACAAAAAATTGGGAAAATATCTAGAAAGACAAATATTCCTCAAACACACAACAAATTCATTTGATCAGGATGTAGGACAAAATTCAAAGCTCCAACATCTAGAATGCGGCTTGGAAAAATTGGCCACTAATATAGGAACACGCTTTTTGGAAAATTCACAATGGCCAAAGCGCCCTATTCTGGACAGACTCCTGGAAGCAATTGTTGCCCCTCCAATCATAACAAAACCTACAATCCTATGAAAATCACATACAATATCTTTCCACATGCAAAGTTGCAAACATGTGGACAAACATCCGAAGAAAATCTCCCTGACAAACTTGGAAATCAACCCATCAGGAACTTCAAGCAACAATGGACCGTGACTTGCAGCACTGGACACAAGCAACTATACCGATACGAATCCAGATAATAACAGATCTAGATATTCTCAGATGTGGACACAAACCCCATGGAAAATTTACTCTCAAATAAGGATACATTCTACAGGAAAAAATTCAAAGTCTGCAAAAAGACCACATCTAGATGACAATATGGAAATCAAATTTCTGGCACAAAATCTCCACATTCCTCTGGCTCCTTCTTCAAAAAAAGATCTTAACCTAGGACAATCTTAAAAGACGGGGTTTTATTGGTCCCTCAATCTGCCATCTCTTCTATCAACAAGTAGAAACTACGGAGCACCTCCTAAATAATTGTATTCTCAGTGAAGAAATATGGAACCAAGACACACAAATCATGAGAAGAACCAAACGGGTCAAAGATAACATCATTATAACAATTAGGCATTGGGTTACTGACTCTTATAAAAGTCCAATGTTGAACAGAACCTGGAAACTCTTAACAGGCTTCATAGTTTGGGAACTTTGGAAAGAGAGGAATAGAATAATCTTTCACTCCCATCCCTCCCAACCTGCTCTCCTCTGGTCCACCATCCTCTTGCAACTCCAGGAAACTCTTTAGTACAAAAGTGGACCCAAGAAGACTTCCCCTTTGATCCAAGTGAGATTTCGATCCTCAACGCTTGGGGATTCTCGCTATCACACTCCACCCCTCCAAAACATCCCCCCCTCATAGACAAAGCCTTCAATCCCTCTATATGGTATCCCCCCTTGCCCAACTTTCAGAAAGTCAATTTTGATTGCACTTCAAAAGGTAATTCGGGTCTCTTAGGTTCAGGAGCAGTCATAAGAAACAACAAGGGCCAAATTCATAGCCTCACTGTAGAAAATTTGGGATTTGACCCCAACAACTTAGAGGAAATCTAGGGTCTAATTAAAAGAGTGAAATTGTCTCTAGACCATAACCTCACCTTCTTGATCATAGAAGGAGACTCCAAAGTCATAATTGATCTGCCAAAAAAAATCCTAAACGGAAGAGATCCAGAAAAAATCACCCCTAGTTGGCGCCTCCTCAAAGCCCTCTACATATTTCAGTAACTCCTCAGACCCTCTCTCAGTCTCACCATCTTTCACATAAGGCAGAGTGAAAATAAGGTGGCAAACAGACTAGCCAACACAGGGGTTGACTCCACACATCTTATTTATCTCATAAATTCCAGGCAATCTCGAACCTCACCTCTATGGATTCACTGCATGGAGTTATCCCATAGGGACTTCCCTCACCCGGATGGGGTGCCACCTGGTAAGAGATTGAGGAAACCTGGAACCAGGCAGCTGGGGGAGTTAATAACTCTGGCCTCTAGCCCCTACACATTAATTCTTCCATGGCTCACACCATGACAGGAATTATGGTAATGCACATGGCTGGGGAATTGGACGAGCGAACCAGCCAGGCAGGGCGTACTAGGAGGACGCAGTGGTCACTTTAGGATTCAATGGAGGATGCGATGGTCATTTTGGGCTTCAATGGGGTTAATAGGTGCAACCAGTCTCTTGATTGGGGGTCTCATTCCATTCCTTACCCAGTATGGTACACTCTTCCTTCTATGATCCTCGGCTCTCACAAAAATTCTCGAGCCATTGTTCTTTGCAACCTTTTATCCCACACTAGCGACATCCTCCCCGACTCCCTCCACTTCATTTTCCCTCTCAGCTTCTCTCTTTCCCTCAATCACTCCCTGCATCTCCCCTCAACCTCCATTTCTTCCTTCCTCCACCTCCATATCCCTCCCATCATGCCTCGGGAGCGAGGAAAGCCCAAGCGGGGTGCTCGCAACAAAATCACCCTCTCTAGTGGTAACATGATTACCCCCTCCCAAGGAGCGTTCATCGCTCATTTTTCCACCCCGCGACACACTTCCCAAAGGACGCAGTCAACTCCTCTCTAATTCTATAAAGCCATTTCGGTAAAATTGGAGGTGACCTCCTCCAGTGTTCACACTGAGCATCCTCATTTCCTAATCTCATTCTCCTCCCATGGTCTCAGACGTTGTCATCTCAATTCTATAATCGACTAGTGGTGTCTTCTGGGTGTCAAGTCATCTAATGAACAATGCGGAACTACCAAGAATATAACCAAAGGGGTGCCAGCATTTCATAGGGAGGAGGAGGAGGATCAACCACAAAATTTTGTCAACCATCGCAAGGAGGAGGAGGAGGATCAACCACAAAATTTTGTCAACCATCTCGTGGAGGAGCACCTTCAACTCCTCTTCGATATCAGGAAGAAACAGGATGACCAAGTGCACTCACAGAGCATCCTCATCCAACAAATGGATATCTTGTTCGATGCGCTAACAGATGCTCCTGGTTGTGCCAGATGCCCGACTTGTAGTCAACGGTTCACCCTGGTCTACATAATACATGGAAAACCAGACCCAACTATGGATTGATGTCTCCAGGTTTCATTTTTTTGTCTATTTCAATTGCAGAGGTGTTGGTCTAGTGTACCATGACAACAAGATAGATGAACTAGCCATTTTTTCTTGTTATGTCTGTGTAGTTTCAGTCATGGCAACTTTGTCTATAGCTATCCTTGGCGGAAGGTTGTATAACATGGTTCATATCTTTTTGTTTTCGTAGACATACTGTAATTTTTTTTGTAAACATTTTAGTTCCATCAAGGCTAGAACTCATAAGGACCTGTCAATTTCTGAACATCAAGGAGCCACTTGTTCGGGTTTCCCACTTGTGGCAGAATAGATGGCTAACATTTCTCACTATATAGCATATAGAAGTCATTAATACAAGGATCTACCTTTCATTTACAAAAAAAAACATAAATCATATTCAATTCCATTCATATATATTTTTTCATTATTTAATAGAATGAGAGTCAACAACAAAAAGATATTATATATAGATATTTGTGTATTATTTGTGAAGTTTCAAGTTATGTTTCAAATTTTTTATTAGGTAATTATTTTATTGATATGAATAACTTTTCTCTCAATATTTTTGAGATTTTAAAGATGTCTCAAGTCAAGTTTTCAAGTTCAAAAATTAAAATGTAATGACAACTTTAAACTCACTCAAATCAAACACTATCTTCAATTTGGAGGAGAAACATTGACAATTCATGTTTAATTAAATAAATTAAGGATTTAAAATCTCCATATCCTATTGATCTATTTTTGTTTAATTATAATTTATAAATATGACAACACCTAGCCTTAGTCCAAAAATAACTCATTTCTCATATTCCCTCTCCCTTACTCCAATGTGTGTCTAGACATAACCTCTGTGTAGAGATAAACTACCATAAATCCTTCACAAATTATTCAACAACATTAATGATTTATAGAACTACCTCCTCATCCCTCTCTCACATTCTCTTCTTATTTATAGTTAATGGTAATCTTCAAATTGAAACCAACCTACAACTACACATTGGGATCCCAGCTTACCCTATCAGATCATCTAACACTCACAACCATCAAGGACCTATATAAAAGAGACACCCACAACTCCAAACAATATCATAGTCAAACAACAAATATGAATCGCTCCCAATAAATCACCTTTATGTTATATGACTACCCCTATGACTTAATGATTAAGAATTTTTTGAAATAGATTCCTCGCAAGGATGTTAGTATTAGGATTCCTATAGATTAAATATGGAAAATTACAAGGACAACTTAGCTTGAGAAATATCAAGGAAGAGGAGGAGCATCCACAACATTGTTTAGAGTGGTCAAGTTACTCCCAACATTTGATTTGAGCTCAACAAAGATATTGATGACGGTAAAGAAACTTTTAATATTTGATTTGAGCTCAACGCAGATTTTAACCACAGTAAAGGAATTTTTCAAAGCATGTTTATTCATTTCTTAACAACTTTCAAATGTAACTATATAAAATCATTGAAACCATATTTAAAAAATCAATATAAGAAAAAACATATATTAAACACTAATAAAAAAATCTAGACTATTTATAATGAGATGACATTATTAAAATGTCTAAACATTTATATGAATATAGTTTTTACTTTTCATTTGTTTCAATAGTGCTTTCCCTTGGTGGAGGATTTCTCTCATTCTCTTATTAATAACTAAACATTTATATGAATATAGTTTTTATTTTTCATTTGTTTTATTAGTGATTTCACCTTTGTGGAAGATTTTTCTCAATCTCTTATTAATATGTGCTTACATTGTCATGATTATAGCAGTTGAACCTCATGTTTCTATTTACTCCTTTTTAAGCTTATCTTATTAGTTTTCTACATTCTAAATGAAACAATTTAGATATTCTAATCAACACTAATCTTGTTCCACCTATCTAAAAATATAAAAAAGATCCATAAACAAGCAAAAAAAACTAGAATACCACACCCTCATTAAAATTATGTTTTAAAAATTATGAATATATCTATATTTTCTTATTATACTACATTACGTTATACTTATTTTAGGCTTATGGTTCTGCATAATACCTTCCACTCAATAACTACATTCCTTAAAAAATAACTTATGATTTTGGAAGCAATTCATATTATTGAGAAATGTATTTTGATTATAAAATCCACATAATCCATGCTTAACTTTATGAACTCGTTCAATGCTTTAAACTTCTTAAAAATGCCTGAAAATCAACAATACAGAAAAATACCTGAAAATTTAAAAACCCATTTACGAATTATGGAACCAAAGGAAATTGATATTTCTTTATTGTGGTTTATTAATCTCAAAATTATAATTTTGAGATCGAACGCACGGCATGAAAAATATGTAAACAAAAGAAACTCGAAACCCATCTCAGAATTCCATAGATAACTTAACAGTATGATCTCAGAAATACTGAAATCATGGATTGTACAGCCTGTTTTTACATTTGCATTTCCAAACCTCTGGATAGTAATCCTGTGGAGGGGCAGCGCGTGGATGGATGGATGGGAACTTTTACGCTCGCACAGGGAGTGCATCTTCTTCATTTAAACCCCCTTCTGCTTGATGTCCCTGGACTTGATTTCTCTCCGGTGGGTTTTGTCACAAAATCACTGTCCCCACTGTCGACAAAGGCATACATCATCACGACCATCAAGATTAAAAACTGCAGAACCCTACGTTTTCTATAGAAGGTAACAATAATTTTAGATTTATATAAGTTTCAAATAAATAATGTTTATTTTAATTTTGGATTTATGTAAATTTAGTAGTCAATTAAGAACAATTTTGAATTTAAGTAAGTTCAGTTGGTTTATTAAGAAGAATGGTGATAAGTTTACAAATTTTTAATTTATTTTATTTCAATTCATTTTAAAATTATTTATTTATTTATTTTTCTAATTTATTTTGTTTATAAAATATTTTACTATTATTATTATTATGTATAAATAAATAATATTTTTTTATTAACACAATGATTATAATAATTAATTAATTGTTTATTAAATATATGTATATATATATATATTTTTAATCCTAAAAATATACACACAAAATATTATATAACTAAGTAATAAATAAATAAAAATATAATAAATAAATTAAATAATAAATAAAAATATAATAAATAAATTAAATAATAAATAAAAATATAATAAATAAATTAAATAATAAATAATTAAATAAATTGATCATAAATAAAGAGATGGATCACTCACATACATAAATAAAATAGAAAACTTTTGTACACAATTTTTTTTCCATTTTATTATATCCTAAATCCTTTAATCTTGATTACTCCACTCCTTCATAGAGCTCAAGTTTAATGGACTCATCTACTATTGTAAAACTAAATATCCCGGCGATTTTTTTTTTTATTATATCCTAAATCCTTTAATCTTTAGCACTCCACTCCTCCATAGAGCTCAAGCTTAATTTTAGCACTCCACTCCTCCATAGAGCTCAAGCTTAATGGACTCATCTGCTATTGCAAAAATAAATATCCGGTGGGCTTAAGTGATTTTGTTTTTAATATAAATGAGGTGTCTCATGTCCCTACCATGATATACCAACCAAAACTGGGGTTGGGTGTTTTGGTCATGTCCCCCTTACCATGGTATATCTATTGATATTTTGTATCAAAATAAAACGTGTTAATTAAAGCAAATGGTAATGAAATGGAAATTTAAACTTTTGTAGTGTTTTCTACTTCATAGTTTATTTCCAACCAAAACTGGGGTTGGGTGTTTTGGTCATGTCCCCCTTACCATGGTATATCTATTGATATTTTGTATCAAAATAAAACGTGTTAATTAAAGCAAATGGTAATGAAATGGAAATTTAAACTTTTGTAGTGTTTTCTACTTCATAGTTTATTTTTATTTTTTTAGTGATGACTTTATTATATTTTAAAAAATAGGATGGGTTGTTGTATGTGGTTTTATTATGTTTTTTTTTAAGGTTGGATTTTATGTTGTCAATCTCTCTTTTAAATTAAAATCCAAGGTTTTCATTAGTTTCAGTAATTTTGTTGAGTTGTTCATAGGTTAACTATTTGGAGAATGTAATTGGTATTGTGTGTGGTTTGTAGAGTGAAGTCTATAATGGAAATTATTTGTCTTGAGTAAGAATATAAAATATAAATGACTAACTATCATTAATACTCTAATTGATGCATCCTATGTGAATTAAATGATGTTATAAGAGGAATACAAAGGTGTGAACACCATGTAACAAAGGTTCAAGGTGAATTGTCAATCTATGCTAAGAAGTGGGAAAGGTGGAAAGAAGAACGACATTATAAAGAAATAGTACAAGCCCAAGTTTTGGATAGGCATGCCATTGAATCTGCTCTTCATATCTCTATACTCGGAGAAAAGGGACAAGAGTTTGTAGTTTTCATGGACATCCATAAGAGAAAATATGAAGAGTTGGATGATAGAACGGGCTCTTTACACTAATTGATTTCTAGAATTGTACAGTATCTTTAACTTCCAGTGAAATGCATGTGGTCCTGCATCCCCTCACCAACTATTTTGCAGGGAAATCCAACTTTGGTTCATCCTAGGTGAAAGAGGTGGACTCAATGTTGTAATGAACAAAAAAATATAGTTCTAAAAACTTTGAAGTTGGAGAAGCTACAGTGTGGACTTGGATGATGTGGATACATGCCCAATTGCACTATGATTTCCAGGTTAACCCTAAAGCATAAAATGTTGGTGGGAAAAAAATTAGTGTAATCCATAACATTAATCACTTTTCACAGGGTAATTTTTCTCTTAAAAGTATATAAATTAGAAAATGCATTTGAGAAATATATAGAATTAGGATAAGGACAAGATGTCTAAAGATTTTTAAACTATAGATTTTGGATTAAATTTTGGTATTATGTATTATTCAACTATCCAATTCTAAGAACATAATTTAAAACAAAAAATAACCATCTATATGAAAAAACATTATCCATTAAACTTTGAATTTTTAACCTTTTATTATATAATTTTTTTTTATATTAAATATTACTAATTATATATAAATATTATCCTTTTTTACCCCATTAATTATCTCATATAACCATTTTAATTTATTAACGTTATAATATTTTAAACAATAAATTTGTATTATATATATATAAACTAAGGTAGTTGACAAGAATGATTATTATTCTGCTTATTGTTAATTATATTTTTACTATGTATTATACTAACCATTATAAATTTGGTTTAAAAAAAGGTTTATTTTTAAGATGTATTTAAATTTTTTTTTTAATAAATGACTTATTTTGATAATAAATATTTTTCACCAAAAAAATATTTTAAAATATAAAAAAAAAAAAAAATTATAATTAATATTTTCACTTTGTCATTAATTTAACTATTATCCCCGTATTATCCCCGTATTGTAAATGTCAAAAAAATATTTTAAAATACAAAAAAAACTTAGTATTAACACTACAAAATATCAAAAGTTATTAAAATTTATAAATCATATTTTTTTAAATTAGAAAATAATAATTGTTTTATATTAAATATAAAAATAAATATTTTTTCAAAAATTAAATAATTTATATTTGTTTTATTTTTAAATTTTAATGTGTACATACAATAACCTTGAACTCAAGCTTCTAATGACCATAGGTGTATACCAAGGTACTTGCAATTCTTTTCAAGATATACAACGTACAAATACCTCAAGGAAAGAATAATAAGGTTGTTAATGTAGTTGTCATCTTCCCTTTACATTTGGAAAACACTTATGTTTTGTTTTTCTATTTTATTACCATAACACGCACACAATTTTGCAATTAGTGTTTTTATGTTTTTTTGTATAAATTAAAATACAATTATGCAATAAGTATTTTTATGGTTGATGAATAAAATACAATAATTGATAATAAATGAGTTAGATTATATTATTATATTATTGTTTATATATTTTGATGTTTTAGGTCATTTAAGTGGTAGGTTTTAGTTTGGAAAATTGAGATCAAGAACTTTCTAGAGCCATTTTGAAGCATTAAACAAAATTTTCCAGGGTTCTGGTGTTTGTAACAAGTGCACATCTGCTTGAAAGTGTTCTACATTCTGAGACCTTTCCAACAATGCAAATCGTGTGTGAATCGAAGTGCATATGCAAATGTTATGCATCCTGCAAGTTGACCTATCATGTTGACTACCATGTTATGAGAGGATGCCATGTCAAACCCTATTACTCATGCATATAGGGCTATCCACATAAGGGATTTCAAGAATATTCTAGAAGTTTCAAAACCCTACCACAATTCAGAGTTGAAGAAGTCAAAAACCTATCCCTAGATGGCCATCGAGCTATGTTAAATATCGGGTCGCTAGGAGGAGAAGGGGTTTTGTTCTATGTTATTTTTTTTTGTTCTATAGCATAGTGGAACAACTCTGATTGGAAAAATTAATGACCATAACACAAGGGGTTAATGTTCTATAGAATCCTAACAGGTCATGGGTCTATTGCTACCAAGTCATAGGTCTCAGGTCACTATATAGAGAGTCCATTCTCCTTTGTACTTGCATTACTTCCACACCAGAAAAAGGAACATAACAACCTCACCTTCTAGCTAATTTTTCTTCCATAAGGGTTTCCCAAATAAAATTTTTGTGTTGGTTTATGGATGGTGTGTGATTGTACTTTATTGTTCTCTATTTTCCACATTTTGTCTATTTCATGCATAAGCATAAATTAGTAACTAAATATTTTTGAATCTAAAGAAATTTGACCTGCATATTGTAGATTTCCGTTTTTTTTTATCATATTTGTTGTGAAGAACTATTCCAGTGGAATATCCATGACAATTTACACATGAATATAGAAAAACATTATGATAGATCTCTCTTTTCACTTTAAGTTTCAAGTTATGTTTTAATGTTTATGAAAGTAATTTTTTGAGTTATGTTTCAATGTTTATGCAAGTGATTGTTATGTTTTAATAAATTTTGAAGCAATTTTTTAGAAAAAAAATCAATTATTTTCCTCCCAACCAGTATATTTATGGAATCTCAAAGATACTCCCAAGAAAGTTCCTCAAACTTAGAAATCAAAGGTCATATTTATGGAATCTCAAAGATTCTCGCAAGAAAGGTCCTCAAACATAGAAATCAAAGGTCATTGATGAATCTGAACATAGATACACCAAGTACTAAATGTAAACTATTGACACACCATGTTTGACAATTTAGAATGTTTTTCTCTCAAGGAAAACATTACGAAAAACTCTTTGGATATTTTCCCATAACCCATCAATGTGTACATAAACACTAGCCTAAATCTAATAATAAATTCTCATAATTATCCAACAAACATTTCTACAACAGAACATCAAATCTTAAAGAACTACCTTCCCTACTCAATCTCATATTCTTCCTAATCATAATTAATAATATTCTTTAAATAGAAACTAACTACGAGTTGAGTCACAACTTCTCTTATATTATTCAACACAAAGCAACCAAAGTCCTACCTACCATCCACATTCATAACTCATAAAAGCGACATCAAACATAATCAAATGAGAAATATGAATTACTCCCGCTAAGTTATAGTCCTAATCCCTAAAAGTTAATACTTGAAAACTTTATGAAATTATTTCTTTCAAAAATATTATCATTGAGGTTGCTATACATTACACATAAAAGTATAAAGATTGCTTAATTTGAAAAACCCCAAGGAAAAGGAGCATTATCCACAAAAATGCACAAAGTATCGTTTTCACAAACTTGTTCATACCTTTTTCAACCATTTTCGAAGTTATCCATATAATATTATTTTATCCATCTAAAAAGAATCGATATTTGAAATTCATACGGAGAGTTGATCAACCTTCAACCATCCATAATGTCATTTCATTAAATGAATATAAAAATTATGAATAGTTCATTCATAAATGAGGTGCCACATCTTGTTTTAAAGACTTGGGGGATATTTCTATTTCCTATATAATAGGACATTACTTATTACTTGTATTTAGTAAAAGTTTCGGGTTTGTTACTGTGCAATACCTCACGACCAAGAAAAAGATTTTAACTAAGAAGCCAAGAAAAAGATTCTAACTAAGAAATAGGGTCAATAATAAGTTTCAAGGTTAATGTTAGATATAGTACTACATTACTTGTATTTAACTTTTGGGTTTGTTACTCTCTACTACCTTAACCTTATAAAAATTTTAAACTAAGAAATATGAGAGAGAATGTTAGTTTAAGATGTTAGATATAAGTAAATTTAATTATATAAAAGAAAAAATGTTAGTTTAAGATGTTAGATATAAGTAAGTTTAATTATATAAAGTTTAAATTATGTTTCATTTTAATAAATTTAAATCTTCTACACAATAAATATTTTCTTGTGGATGTTTTTCAAATTTATTTTATAATCTTTTCGATTGTTTGAAATTTTAAGGATTTTACAAAGTCTTTGCTAGTAATATTTATAGTTTTTTAAAATTATTTTTAGAACATAAATATTGTTCTATGTTGATTAAAAAATTTGATATGCCAAAATATATAAACATCCTATGATAGAAATATTTTCCACACTCCATGCAAATTGCTTTGATGGATTTCTCTTTCTCTCTACAAACTCAAGTTTCCTCTTTTTGTTCTTTCTAGAATAAAATTTTCAATGTTTTGTACATATATGTCGGTCACAGTTAGACAACTCACATATACGCAAGTTGATCCATTGCAACCCGCATATATCGGGTTTTCTGCTCAAAAATTTAAAAATATGTCAAGTTTCCATGCCATGTCACCAGATCCATGATCCTTGACCTTCCATATACTGAAAACGCTCTGAATCGACCCTTCAAGTCCATTTGGAGGCTATAAATTGAGTCATATACATGAGTCTTGAGGGAATTCATCATTGAGAGCAAAGACACTTTGGAGAAATTTCCAAAATGCCTTCTCTTTCCCTCTACAGACTCAATTTTCCCCTTTTTGTTCTTTCTAGAGTAAAATTTTCAAAGTTTTGTACATATACATGGGCCACAGTTAGACATCTCACTTATGCACAAGTTTATCCATTATAACCCGTGTACATCAGGTTTTGTGCTAGTTTTTTTTAAAATATGTCAGGTTTCCATGCCATGTCATGAGATCCATGATCCTTGACCTTCCATATACTCTAAACGCTCATAATTGACCTTTCAATTCCATTTGGAGGCTATAAATTGAGTCATATACAGTTCTTGAGGGAATTCATCATTGAGAGAAAAGACACTCTAGAGAAATTTCACTTCATATTGAGTCTACATCCCTTTTTCCTTGAAAGTATGAAATTCTTGTGTTCATCCCCCAATCTCCTCCTATCTTTAGAAGGAGAAAATCAATTAATCCTACTACTTGTGAGATTTCCTTTGTGGAGGATTGAAGTGGTGAAGGCCCACCTAGAGGGACTTAGTTTCTTGGTTCCGATATATGTCGTTACATAAATGTGTCAACTATGCACTTCTATTGATTAGATTAATACAAACACTCTTTTCTCATGCAATTATATGTTACACATATCTATATTACTTTCCATGGGCATATTTTTTATACATGTTAATGGATTATGCTAGTTTATATGCTGACGTTCTATATTATTTATATTTTATTATGTATCTTGGATGTTAAGGACAAGTTGTAAGCATCAAGATTTTTGTCATGAGCTCAATCATGGTCTTCTTCGGGCATCCGGGTGAGATGGGATTATATCCTTCTCTTGTTAGAATTTATATTTATCTAGAATTGATCCAAAATGGATCCAGGAAGGCCTAAAAAACAATTTTTTTAGAACCAGATGAAACTAGCGCCATTGTGTCGGTCTTGTCGTTCTGATTCTAGCCATATAATTTTCTCTGAAAATGGACATCGTATGTGAAATTTATTGCATTCTAATCGGTTTCCCAAACATGCAAAAATGTCAAATGGTCAAAGTCAACATGTCGTACTACTGACGTCAGTAGGAACACGTGGCAACACAAGGAGGTGACACGTGTCACTCGTTTTTCGGATTTTTATGGGCTTATGTGGACCAATCAAAAATTGGAACGTGGCACTGTATGGACATGACCCGTGGTTGTACAAAATGCTAACGTGGCCTAATGACAGGCCAACACGTGGAAGTATGGATGACATGTTGTTGTACAGATGATGATGTGGCAGGATGAGTCGATAGTACAAATGTTGACATGGCAGGTGACTAGGCAGGTTACTTGGTTGTACGAATGTTGATGTGGTAGGGTCAGGGTATGACACATGGCTATAAGAGAAGGGACGTGTTAGGTGTCTGTGAATGATGACTGGATTGTACGGGCTAATCCAGAGGTGACACATGGCCCGATCACAGGTCTCCATGTGGCACCCCCGATTTATCCAATGTGACACATGCTTAAAACTTAACCAAGTCTTTAAAGATCATTTTCGGATCAAGTGGTATCAAAGCAAGTTGAATGTTGGTTGTTTGAGTTTGCATGACTACTCAGGAAAATATAAGTCGTTGTGAAGGCGAGCTTGTAGAAGGAGATCTAGAGATTGGATCCAGAAAGAAGACCTCTCAAAGTGAGAATATGGCATCAGAAGAAGCAATGTATCATAATGAAATAGAGTTGCAAAATACTTTATTCACCATGTTTCATATGGTAAAGTTCTTATTTGAGGATTACTTGGAATGAAAGAGTCCTTTCCAATGGGAATATTCAAAACAAGACAAAATTGAAGAAGAAGAGGATCCTCCTAAACCTCCTCCTTCACCTCTTTCATCTACATCATCTTCTTATTATTCAAGTACAAGTGCAACTTCTACCGCAACAAAACATTCCCATAAACATAAACATGATATTCCATTACTTAAGATTGGTGTGAAATTCGAATTTCCCATGTATGATGGTGAAGTCAACGTTGAGAGGCTTGATAATTGGGTCAAACAAATGGAAGTTTATTGCAGTGTGCAACAAATCAAATATGAGGAAACCAAAATCAAATTGGCATCGCTTCGTCTTACAGGTACAACACTCATATGGTGGCAGAGGAAGTTGCAACATGGTAGATGGAAAGTTGGTAATCTCTTTCCATCATGGAAAGTTTTTTTTTTTGCACCTAGAAATCAATTTTATCATTTGGGTTATAAGGAAAAAGATTTAATCGAATGGAAAAATCTTAAACCAAGAAAAGGAAAAATGGTGCAAGAATACACGAATGAATTTCATAAGATGGAATTAATGTTAAATATTCCATTACATACACAAGAAACTCCTATGAAGTATATAAGAGGTTTACCTCCACATATTCGTAACACTGTATTTATGTTTGTACCTACTAATCTTGATGAGGTTTCTATTCAAGAAACATACATTGAAGCAGGGAAAATAGGAGTTGGTGTATCAGGGGAGGGGAATCATCTTCAAGGAAAGAAGCAAAAAGAAAGGGGAATGGAAAGAAATAAAATTCCGCGACAAGGAAGGAAGAGAAGCTCCCTTGCAAGCATTGCAAGAAAGAAAACAATTGCAAAAACAAAGAGTCCAACAGACAGGAAAACAATTGCAAAAACAAAGAGTCCAACAGACAGGAAAACAAAGAGTCCAACAGAGAAGAGACCAAAATGGTTCAAAGAGAGGAAAGGTAGGAAAACAATTGCAAAAACAACACGACCAACAAACTTGGGATATGATTCAGGTGATGAGACTAAAATCACAATAGTTGGTTTGACAGGTAAAATTGGTGATAGATATGATTCTAGAAGTAAATTGTTTCATATAAGTGTGATAATGAAACATACTAAGATCAACACATTCATAGATAGTGGATATCAATATAAATTGATTTCACAGGAAGTGGTTAAATAATTCGGATTGACAACGAAGCTACATAATAAAACTTACTCACTTAAATGGATAATAAATAATCATAAATTGCACATAACAAAGAAATGCACTTTAAAGTTTGCAATTTCATCAAAGTTTGTGGATGAGGTAACATGTGATGTGGTGCCACTAAATTAATGTGGAATGGTTTTAGGCAGCCCTTATTTTTATGATTGAGAATTAATATTCTACACGGAACATAATCAATATCACTTAACTAAAAAAGGCAATGAATAAGTTGTACATGCTCACCACTTAAAAGAATATCAATCTCTTCAAAAAATGGAACAATTAAGGAAGGTAGTTGTTATCCACAATTTTGGTCATCATAATGATGTATTGATGATGGTGTATTTCAGGCTCTTCATTAGAACTTTTTCTTGAGAAAAGTTACCTTCATCTCTTTCAAGAAATCACATTTTTAAGGACTGTTCGCAGGCTGATAGTATATTTGCCTGCGAGAATGCTTGATTCTCGCAGGCTGCCTTAAGCCAAGGTGCGAGAAGTTCGCACTGTGTTGTATTGCTAGGGTGCAAACTCTTTCTAAAGAAGGGAAAAAGATGAATTCTTGAAGCTTCTAGAAGGGAATCTTCTAGAAGAATGAGATGGCATTCGAATGGTTACCTAAGTACTGGATTCCTTGATATTTTGGGATCATTCTTATCCAAGTAACTAATCCATTCTCTCGTATATATTGAGGGAATTCTCATGGAAAAGGTTAGAAGCAAACAAGCAAGAGATTCATTGGAGAATTAGAGAAAAGGATTGTGTGAAGGACTGATGCTACAACAACTAAGAACTCCAGCAAATTTATCAAAGGTGGTTGATCTTCTTCATACAAGTGAGCAAGTGTGTGTGTCAGAATCAAGAGCTATCGAAAGGAAGTTTGCAACATCAAGGCTCAGGTTGTAATCTTTACTTTCTATCAATATGATACAGTAATATGTCCCTTTCCCATAAAGCTAATTCCACTTTATTGTATAACTCCTTGATCATATACATAGATTGGCTGTTGAATAGATTGTGCTTTCCTCACTTTGGTTGGTTTGTATTGTCTTGGTCTTAACTGCATAAGAGCACTGGAGTGAATCAGGAGCAACAAATACCATAGGAAGTGATCATAAGGTATGTTGTTTGTTCTTGCCTTCTAGTACATTCAATAGTCGAAATCTAGGGAAAGAGTATTATTCTATCTTGCTTTGTTCTAGATCCAGGTGGATCTAGGGAGATCGATTTGCGTCCGCACTTATAGATTTATCCAATAACAGTAGCTTATGCAAGCAAAACACCTATAATTGTGCCAAGTAAACCATTTGATCGTAAACATGAACATGAGATGGTTGTAGAATGGAAATTCAATCATACTTTGCTTCAAAATAAGGTAATGTCGTGCAAGTAGATCAAACATATTAGTTTATTTGCAGTCATATTTCTGATGTTATCGTTGCTAATGTTTTCAACATGGATGGTAGTGACTTCAGTGAGATGTGAATGAGTTCAAGTGGCTAACAATATGCTCTCAGTTGCCATGGTTGTTTTAAAATTGATTATGATGTGACAGGTGCACATGACATAGTTTAAAGATGAAGGACAAGTGGGGTGGCCTATCGCACACTTGATGACTAGTTAACACCCTTTTGGAGGACCAAAAGGTCTTAGTTGGGAGGCATGATACAAAATGGATCCAAGAAGACCTAAAAATAAATTTTCTCAGAATCGAACGAAACCAGTTTCATTACGTCTGGATCATCACACCGATTTTGACCATATAATATTTTTCAAAATTGGACACTGTATGCGAAAGTGATCGCATTCTGATCAATTTCCCAAATAGAAAAAAAAGTCAACTGGTCAAAGTCAAGAGGTCATACTGCTGACGTAAATAGTATGATAGGTGATGTTAGAATGACATCAATAGGGACACGTGGCATCACAAGGATATGATACGTCTCACTCATTTTTGGAATTTTTCAAGGGCTTATGTGTATCAATAAAAAATTGACACATGACACTATATGGATACGACATGTGGCTATACAGAAACTTGACGTGGACAAGTGACAGGCCAAAACATGGAAGTATGGATGACAGGTGGTTGTACGAATGTTGACGTGGCTGAATGACTCAACAGTATGGATGCTGACATGGAAGTTGACTAGGAAGGTGAATTGGTTGTACGGATGTTGACGTGGCACGTTGAGGATACGAAACATGGTTGTATGACAATGATGTGGCAAGTGACTTTGCATGTTGACTCGATTGTACAGGCCAATCCATAGGTGAAACATAGCCCAATCATAGGGCACCACGTGACACCATAGATTTAGCCAATGTTGACTGTGTAAAAAAAATTGTTCCTCCTCCGAAGGATTCGAACCCCTGACCTTCGGGTGAGGAAACAAACTACAATAAAGACGCTAACTATATGGGATACTATGGTTCTTAACAAACCATATGGCCTAATTTAGATTTAAATTGTGATTGGTCATAGTTTTGGTGATAGGCCTTGGATAGCGAGAATGCTAGTCTACGAATAGAGCTACAGACTAGGAGCTAAGAAAGAGTTTCGGGCATGCGAGAGGTTATCACGAGGGCACATGGCCACCATACGACGAGATGTTAGGGGCTTGACCGGAGGACTAGGGCCAATGCCTAGACCTCAACCATATAGTAGTGCCCATATAACCAAGGGCTCGAGAGAAATCGGCTACGCCCAAATGTTTTCCAATATGGGTTTTTCAACTATATTATATGTTTTTTTTTAGATTATTAGCCTGATTTTTGGATATTTTTGCCCAAAATTGAGGATCTGGAGCCCTTTTTGAGGCCAAATCTTTGGGGAAGTTGGGAGGAGAACCAAAAATCAAATCCTATATAAATAAGAGGTTTTTGATAGTCCAAGAGGTTCATATCAGCACAATGATGATGAGTTTGTGAAGCTTGAAGCCATTTTTATGCAGGGAAGCCATTGGGGAAGAGAACTTTGGAGTCCAATTCCGAGAGTTACACTCAATTGTATTCAGTGTCGTCAATTGTGTTTGATTCTTGAGGTAGAGAATAACACAACTAGACCATATTGTAATCCTTTTGACACATTTTGATGTACTTTTTAATCATTGAATAGAAATAAGAAAGCCTCCCCCACTGAGACAAAGGCCTGAAGACATAAGCAATCTTGTCAAACTTTTTTAACAACCTTTCTATTATTGTTTGTTGTTATTTATGCTTATATTATGATCTTCATTATTTATTATGGCTGCAATATTCTCGCATTAAGTTTTTTCTCTCTCTTTAATTCCTAAATTGTAATTGAACACATGCTTAAATTTATTTATTGTTTTTGTAAATTAGAGTATTATATTGATTCCTTTCAATAAAAATTACAGATGTTTGTGGTGCTACTAGCCAAGTGGTCATAGTGCCCAAAAGGGAAACCACTACGCCAGATGTCCAAAGCTAGTTTGGCCAATTGTCCAAAAAATAACATGGCTTTGGTCATGCCACTGAAAATTAACTAGACTACGAGGCCACGCATGGCCGAGGTGCATAGAATTGCAGAAAAAACCAAGAAATCACAGTAACGACTCTAAAAACTTGGACCAAGACATAGTCCTATGAAAAATTGCTTCACCGGTGCTTTGACTTTTCCATGTTCTTCCATGGCTTGTTGAAGATCCTACATGAACGTCATTAGGGCGTCCATTCTTCTCCAACGGTCAGTTTCCCTCTGTTGTGTGTCGATCATTGTCACTTTAATCTCCTCCAAGTATTTTTTCATCAGTTTAATAACCTCCAGGTCTTTTTTCATCAAATTGATAGTCTCCAAGAGTTCATTTTTGTCTGCGCGCTTAGCACAGGAGAAGTTGGGGTGGGTGTGGAGCGAGGAGGAGGAGGAGGATCTCATAGGTGGTGGGTTTGGTGGAGGAGGAGGAGGATCTCATAGGGGAGGTGGGATGAGGGGTGGTGAGAGGGGGCGAGGGGGGCAAGGGGGGGATGGTGGGTCAGAGGGACATGGAGGGCGTGAAGGAGGTGGAGGCGCAAAGACAAGCGAGTTCCCATATAGGTCAAACCACTCGACCATACAGTCGTAGGTGTTCGAGAGAGGGGAGAGGTCGCAAGGTGGTTGTTCACAAGTTGTTTGGTCACAGGGTAACTGGTTTTGGCCGAGCATGAGGAGGGGTGCCATGGGAGGAGCTTCGTCGAGGGGTTGGGTTATGTCGAGGGGAGGGAAAGCTGGAATAGCTTCAAGGGCTGGGTTTTCTGGGAGAGACTCCGAGGGAGGGTTTGCTGGGAAAGCTTCTGGGAGCATTGCAAGAGGAGCGATCGGTTCATCTTGAGCCTCTAAGGTAGGCGGTTTTCTTCCACGATCCAAGTACGAAGATTCTTTATGCATTGTCTTTCCATGAGGTTGTGGAATGGTGAGGATCCAACCCCGAAGCCTGGCTAGAGTCCACAGGAGGTCGCACTAGAGCTCGAAGGCTAGACAGAGGGATGGGAGAGCTCTGGAAAAATGGTGGTCAGTAATCCTAATAGGGAAATGAGGTTTCGAAGACCCCATCATGTCCAAAAGAAGAAGGAGCCAAGGTATGAGCTGAAGCAATAGGAAGGAGCGTATGGATGGCTTCATGAAGGCGCATGAGCTATAGATCTCCCAGAGTGAGTGAACATCAATTCCAAAATGAGAGAAGGAGGGTGGTGGCAGGTAACATAAAGGATAGAGGTGACCGGGGTAGGGACATTTATGAGGTCGTACGCCAAGTGGATGAGGAGGTGTCTAGGTGGAAATAATATTCAAAGGAGCTATCATGTTAGGAGAGCACCCCATCCGGGGGAAGATCTTTGGTGTGAGCATTGTTCTTACAAGCGATGACTGTAGGGTGAGTGGGATTGGTAGAGGGGGAACAAGAGAAGGTTCTTCCTTCAAGCTCGACTCCATAATTTTCTAGCCAGTTAGCTACTTGATTGGACGTTCTTCTAACATGGGAAGGAAATATTACCTGTGTTGGTTGGAGAGTATATTTTATTCTGTAGAGCCCATTCGTGAGCCGCCAGCTAGGAGATAATTTCTCTGGATCTGCCCCATTGAGCAGATGTGAGAGGAGCTTGATAACAATTTGTGAATCCCCTTCTGCGATGAGGGGAAAGGGATCTAGCTCCGAAGTTGTTTGCAATCCACAAAGAAGACTCTAGATTTCTGCAGCATTGTTGGTATTATGCCCCATGCTACCTACTAGGATGTGTAGGATTTCTCCATCGCTATTTTGGATGACTGCACCAAGTCTTTAAAGATCACTTTTGGATCCATAGTACTTGAGTTTAGAGTTTATTTATGGGTGTCGTTACCTCTGTTGTGGTTTATCCCTTTCTCTATAGATTGTCTTTGTAACAGAATTGGAAACTCCACTGGAGATGATCTCCCTTTTTGGGTATCAGGTAATTTTTCTCTTTTCTTGCTCTCTATGTGTCTGTGTCTTTGTGTCTCCTATTGCTTGTCAGTGTTTATTTTCCTTTGTATCTAAGTTTGTTCAGACCTCTTGAGTAATAAAAATCCATTAAAATTAACACTGAATAATTGAAATTGATTAGAAATGATTTTATTTTTCAGGGTACATGAACAAGTGTAGGACCTTGGGCCTTGGGATAGGATTTTGTGAGTAAACTTATCCAAGGATATAAAACTCAATATATGTGTCTGACTAGAGAGTGGTGAAACCCCTTGTGTAATTGGTTTCCTTAGGAGGCTCTGCTGGAACCGAGGTTAAGCATTGGGTCGCATGAATTTGGTTGTACAGATTTCCCTCTAATACCTTCCTAGTGTAAATTATATTTCTAGGTTTTTGTTCGTATCTAAGGGTTTTTCTAGTGGATTTACCTCCTTGAGAGGTGATGCTTTTGAGATTTCAAGATTTTCTACCTTTCCCATATAGTGCATCGAACCTACTACTATTCTCCAGAGAATTGGTTATAGCATGGTGACCTTAGTTGCTTGATCTAGGTATCCACATAGGTTTCTTGCAGGGGTTATTCTATAGGTACCTTGAGTCAGTTAGGTATCGAAAAATGCACAGAATTTATGGAGGATTTTCTCTCTAGAGGAATCTCACCGACTACGTTGTGAATCCTACGAGGGTCCTTATAACTTATTATCTTACCTCCACTCTATTTTTTAGGAGTCTCGTACCCTCTTGGGAGAGGCATACCTTCTTTAGCTTGGGAGGTCCCTTCACCCATAATATATAGTTTGTGTACATTGGCCTTTATATTTATTTAGGAGTGTTCTCTTTGTTTATTACTTTGCCTTAGGATATTGTATTTTGTAACGATATATAAGCCATCATGGAGCAAGACGAGCCTCCCTACTGGTCTCCTCACCTTTTGAATCAACCACCATGGTCTGGTATTATACCAAAGACACCTTCTAAATGGTGTAGAATTAATAAACATGCTACATATATCTTCACCACCCACACATGCGATCATACTACCATGAGTAATGAATCTAATATGAATGTATTGGGAAGATCTTCGACTCTAGCATCCACTATCATTAGTGGGGTCCCCTCGACTAACTCATAATCATTTGTTTGGATCTCGGAGGCTCCCTCACCTAATGCTACCCAACCTATTGTCTCCTCTCATCCCATGGGAACAACTCCTTTTTTATTCATGAGTGGTATGTCGAATTAGAGTACTCAGTCAATGCCTTGGGCCTCTAATTCTTTCTCTTTTGGTGTGCCAAACATGACTTTGCACTTTTCATCCTATGTTTCAACATCTCATGTGAATCCTAGTTTTGGGTCTGGGGGAAAGAAACCTCTTTATACTCCTTTCACGTTTGGTGGGGGTCATATCCCCCAAAAAACTCCCATAGTGGGAATTTGGAATCCTCCTTCATTCGGACCCAATCCTAGCTACAATTTTCCAGTTTGTAGTGCTCAAATGAGCGGTCCTTCTACTTATTATATCTTGTCTGTCATTCCTTCTTCCACAATATTGATTCCTACAAAAACTTATCTCATGGAAAACCTTCCTCTAACCTATGATTTTTCATCAGGTGGGAATAAGTTGTACGGTATGGGAAACCCCTTGGATGGAATCCCTTCATCTAGGGGAAATATATATCCTCAGATTAGTAACCCTTATCATGTCACTTTCTCCTCACAAGACACTTCCTCGGTGAAAATTCCTTTAAAACCTTTTATGAATCAATTCAGAGGAGGATATTGTCCTACCAGATAGGGCCATGGTGTATACTAGAACCGTGGTTGGCATGCGATCTCTCAAAACCAATATTTCTTGAGATCTTATTCTCATACATTGCAACCTTCACTCCCTTTTTTAGCCACATTGAATTGTCCATACTTTAAAAAAAATATGAGCGAACCAATGTGTAACGATTTGTCATGCCTCCCCGTCCCTACCAATCCTCCCTCTGACATTCCAAAGTTTGAGGGAGAGACTGGTGAGGACCTAGGTGATCATGTGACTACTTTTCACCTATGGTGCTCACATAACTCCCTTAATGAAAATTATGTTTTTTAGAGAATAGTTCAATGCACCCTTACAGGGGTTTCCATGAAGTGTACATCAAGCTACTCGGGGGAAATTATGGAACTTTCAATGAGTTGTTCTTGGTTTTTCTCAACCACTTCCATTTTTTGGTTCTTTACGATGTCGGCATAGAAATTTTATCGTATTTTCATAAATATAAGTCCACCCACATCTTTGATCATATTCAAGAGTGGCATAGATGGAATAGGTTGATTAAATATTACATTCCTCCAGATTTTTTATTTGAATGGTTCATCAAGTCCTTATTTCCTTACATTTTGAAGGATGTTTCTACATATGGAGTGACATCTGAGGAAGAGGCCATATTCAAATCCTAGTAGTTGGACCTCATATATACTTAGTATGGGATGCTCTACGAAATTATCTCTCACGCACCATACTTGAATTACGATCCTAGGAAAAATCCTAGGCATCATGATGACGGAATCATAAGCTCCGCAGGTGCCAAGACTGCAGACCAAGTGAAAAACCACCTGAAAGATTTATCTCTTAACATGTCTACAGTAGGACAAGTTGAAGCTTTGTCCTCAACCACCCAGTCGGGAGATGTGCATTATGTATAGCCAACGAACCCAAATGGTGACCAACAACCCATAGGGAAGAAGAAGAAAGGTGTTGGTAATAATCATAAGGGTGGGAACAATAATTATAATAATAATGAAGAAGGAAAGGATGACAACAATAATGATAAATCTAATAATAATGTCAGTGAGGGAAAGAAAGAAAAAATGAAGGTGAAGTTTCCTTGTAAACTTTTTAAGGATGATCACCTTACCCACTTGTGCCCCAAAATTAAGGAATCCTCGAGGCTTATAGCACAACAACCCGATTTGTTGACTAACCAATTTCCACATAACCAAAATATGACCTTGGAAGCCTCCAACACCAAAAATGCATCGAGTGGAAGCCAAAATCCCTAGGCACATGATGGTGGGAATCAATGTCTCAATATGGTTCAATCTTAGTTTAGTTGAGCCACTACGACTCATGATTACGGTTCTTCACAACCTATTGTATGTCAAGATCCTCCTCCAATGAAAACACCTTTGCGGATTGATAAGCCAGAACCTCTATCTCATATTCTGAAAGCTTTCCTTAAGCTCTCTGCCCATAATCGTAATGCTAGAGACGCCCAAAATTACTCGATTTTCGAGTATTGCGTCCAAACGCCGTGCACGATGTCAACTTTGGAGGTGCTCCAGATGTTTCCTACAAAGAGGAATTCCTTGTTATATGATTTACGAGCTCTAGAACTGAGGCTCTCAAAGGTTATCGAGTTTGATGTTCCATATGTCAAGCCTCACTTTCCTTACAATGTGGCCTTTCAAATCCATGTGGAGGGTATGAATATCACCATCAATCATACTTTAATTGATGAAGGTGCTTCAACATCCGTAATGTCTCTGTCTTGTTGTAAATCCATTGTCTCTCTACCACTTTCCCAATCCATGACCATGTTAACTAGATTCGATGGACATTCTTTCAAACCCCATGGTATCCTTCCCTCTTTTTCAATCCAGTTAGGTAGAAATACTATCGAGATTAAGGTCGAGGTGGTTGATGCACCTCTTGACAACAATATTTTTTGGGGGCGTAATTTGACTTACGCTATGGCATTCATTGTGTTGTCATCTTTTCATGTTTTATGCTTTCCTCATGAATGGAATATTGTGACAATTGACAAATTTTTCTTTGTGCATCCTAGTCCTTTTACATCAGTGGGACATTCAATCCACGTTATAAATAATTATCAGTGGGAAACTAAGAATGTTGGTGTCTGAATGTATTCCTCCTTGTTGGGAACTTTTAATTCTTCGATGTTGATATCATACATTAATTCCATATCTAGTGATTCTTCATCATCATTGATGTTCGTTAATTTTTGTACATCGTATCTTACAGTCCCATGAACCCTACATTCTCCAGATGTGTCATATTAATTTCATTCACACATCAGGATGGAAATGTCACTTCCTACAGTAGAAATTGTGCATTAGTCTATACAAGAAGGTAATCCAGACCATTATCCTCCCTCCTCGCAGACGGAAGAGGTGGATCCTATCTTAGAGCCCATATGGGATTCTCACTCATCTAGTTCACATGACTCCCTCGATGATAATTTACCCTTGTATGAAGCCATCTTAGAGGCCATGTCTGGTCTTGATAGGAGTTAGGACGATCTTCATCATAGATCTTATTTTCTCCTGGAGTTTGAATGTATTGAATAAGGATGAGTTTAGGTCCCCCTTGAGTGAGATGGTTGGTCATGTTGTGGTTCTTTTATATACACATGGTTCAAACCCCTTCTAAGATTGAAAACGTATATATCGATGCAGATTGTTTTCCTAAATAAATTCAAATCTACACCGATCTCTTCAAGGAAGCATGAGATGTATTTTCTTGGTCATATGAAGAGATTCCATGGATTGACCCCAGTATTGTCGAACATTAAATTAAATATTATTTGAATGCTAAAACTACTTGAAAATGACTTAGAGATGTAAATCCTAGGAAGGCCCTCGTTATTAAGGCAAATGTAGAGAAGCTTCCCAACACTGGATTCATTTACCCAGTTCCCTTGACTGAATGGGTATCCAACCTTGTTCCCATAGATAAGAAGCAAGGAACCATTAATTTAAATATGGATTTTAGAGACCTAAATAAATCATGTACTAAATACAACTTCCCCACTCCCTTTATTGGTCATATTATTGATGAGTGTGCGAGAAGTGAAGTATTTTTTTTTATGGACAAATTTTTAGGTTATAATCAAATTCAAATTAAACCCAACGATCAGCACAAGATGAAATTTACTTTTCCTTCGATACCTTTGCATACCAAAAAATTCCCTTCGTTCTTAAAAACGCCAGAACAACATTTCAACGTTCCATGAACTTTGTGTTTCATGATCTTAAGCATATTTTCAGCGCCTATCTAGATGATCTTGTTTCTCACTCTCAAAAGATGTTTGATCATTCAAATCACCTTCGACTAGTATTTGAAATATGTCGCTATTATCGCATTCGGTTGAACCCTGACAAATGCATCTTTTGTGTTAGGTTTGGCCTCCTTCTGGGATTCATAGTTTCTAAGCATGCGAGAATGGTGGATCCTATGAAGGTTGAGGCAATAATTCGATTTCATCCCCCGTGCAATATTCAAAAACTTCATGGTTTATAAGGGAAGGCTAACTTCCAGCGTCATTTCATAGATAACTATGCCAGTATAACTAAGGGTTCCATGTATCTCTTGAAAAAGGTCAGTCCCTTCATATGGGATGTGTGAGCCAAAAATTCCTTTGATGTTCTTAAGAAATCCCTAGTATTCATAACTCTTTTGAAGCCATAGAACTAGAGTATATATTTCCTACTTTATATTGTTGTGTCTGAAGGGAAAATTGATATGGTTCTGGTTTAGGAAGATGACGAGAATGTAATCTATTACCTTAGTTGAAATATAATTGGTCGTAAACTTAAGTACTCTCAAGTAGAGAAGCTAGCCTTAGTAGTCATACATGCAGTTCAAAGATTACATCACTATATATTTCTCTGGAAGACTACCATGGTTGTTGATATCAATCCATTTCACTATGTCCTTACAAGGTGTATCATAGGGATAAAACACAATAAATGGATTGTGATTCTACATGAATTTGATCTTGATTTTTCCGCAGTAAAATCCAAGAAATCACTAGTTTTTACATAAATGATGTCAAGCTTCCCTAGGCTTGATGAGGATATTTTTCATGATGATTCATTCACTGATGAAAACATATTCTTTTTATCATCTTCAAAGCCCTTGTATGGAGATATTTTAATCTACCTTCAAACTCTAAATCTTCCCTAACATCTTTCGAGAGACACATGAGACCACGTACACGTCATGAGACCAAGATCTACCTCATTATCGGTGACACATTATATTGTCGAGGGGTGGATTCTATTTTTTGTCATTTTTTGAATCAAGAGGAGGATGAAGTTGTTCTCAATGAATGCCACAATGGGGCATGTGGTCGTCACTTATCTGGGCTTGCAAAACCCCAAAATATATTGTGAGTTGATTATTTTTTCCTCTCCATTCTTAAATATTGTGTTGAAGTGGTCAAGAAGTGTCACCCTTCCCAGGTGTTCTCTCATAATATTCACTTGTACCCTACCCTCTGCACCCAATCATTACCATTGGTACCTTCACCAAGTGGGGGGTAGATTTCCTAGACTACAACCTAGCCTAGGTTGGGGGCCACCATCATATTATCATGGTTGTGGATTATTTTAGTAAATTGGATGAGTCCATGCCTATTGTTAAATCCAATGGTGAGACTGCATCATTTTCCATATTCAATCAAATTAAAACATGGTTTAGAATCCGAAAGGAAATTTTCACTGATCATGGAAGTCACTTACATAATTAAATGATGACAGAGTTAGCATCCATACTGAATTTTAAACACAATCATTTTTCACCGTACTACCCCCATGAAAATGGACAAGTAGAGGTTGTCAATAAATCTCTAAAGACCATTTTACAAGAAACTGTCAGACCTAGTAAATATAACTAGCACGTGATGCTTTACTCTGCACTATGGGCATACCGAACCATAGTAAATACTTCCATCAATTTCTCACCATTTCAATTAGTCTATGTAGTGGATTTGATCCTTCTTATTAAATGTGAAACCCCTTCTCTTAAGTTTGCATTCGAGCTCCTCCCTAACATGACCAATCTTGAAGAACACCTCATACAGTTATAGTATCTAGATGAGCAGTGTCTAGATTCCATTGTAGCCATCGATCGAGGAAAATAAACAATGTGTTAAGGTCCAATATGATAATTTTGTCCATTCTTGGAGGTACGTTGAAGGTGACTTGGTTCTTCTCTATGACCAAGCTAAACAACCATTAGGGACATGAAACTTTAATCCCATGTGGCACGGTTCTCACTTCATGTGACATTTCCTTAAAAGAGGATCATATGAGTTAGAATATTATGAAGGGAATGTGTTGGACGAGCCCATAAATGGGATCTACCTTAAAAGGTATTACACTTGATCCTTCGATCTCAAGTGTGGCCTTTTTATACTAGTGTATGCTAGTGTATATATTGCTCTCTTTATTATTTTGTGTCCTTGACTTTCTTATTGATTTTTCCCTTGGTTGGAAAATGTCAACGAAATATTCGGTGTTGTTAGGATTCAGAGACGGTGTCAGTCGTCATACTCAGAACATGGATTTTCTCTTCTTGGGTTATCTATTCACCCGAGGGACAAATAGTGTCTTAATGAGATGCTTGTCTATATCTATCAATGAAAAATGTCATTGAGTATAACGTCATTATATATTTATTGCGAGATGCCATTTCACATGGTATTCGATCTTTAAAAGTTTGTCTGGATTCCCAGTTAGTTGTGTGTTAATTAAATGGAATATAATGGGTAAGAGATCCTACATTACTCTGACATTTCCTTCAAGTACGACTTTTGGAATGATATGTTGATTTTATTACTTACAATCATATACCTAGAATTTCTAATCAAGTATCTAATTCATATGCCTAGTTTGTATTTCTTATTCATGGCCATGAACAACTATTAGTTATATATACACATGGATCTGTAGAGTAATATGTTGGCAAATGTTTACCAAGCAGCGTATGCTTGTCATTGATGGCAAGAACAGCAGTGGAGACGGTAGAATAAGAAGGATAAAAATACCTTGGGGATTCAGATGTGAAAGCTCAGGAGGAACAACGTTGAAGAAAACGCGTGCAACAAAGGCAAAGCTCAAAGTACAGGAATTTGCAGAAGAGAAGGAAGACAGAGATCCACAACCACAGGATCCCATTCAAATTTCCCGAAAGAACGAGGGTCGTCAGATCAGACAGAAGTTGTACGAGGTTTACCATCGGGAAAAGCCAAGGTGAAATCCCGACATAATCAGGACCGTCCATTTGGAAGGACGCGTGGCAGCGATCGGGCACCATCGGGAGAAGCTCGATAGGAGGACAGGTCTCAGCCGTCATATCCGAGCACAGGGACCCGACCATCGTTGGATCAATGAGAACCTGCGAGGTCTTTAAAGAGAGTGAAGGTTGGCTACGGTCATGAGGATAATGGTCATATGGACCAGGAGCGTAGTCATCGGAGTTTCGAGGATCGTGAGTTGGATATGTCAAAGTTCCTTGACAACAAAAACCCCGAAGTCGCGATATAATCTCAACCGTTAAAAGAAAGCTTGAGATATGGACCGTTGATTTCGCTCATCAGAGAATCGGGAATCGGAGTTCCATGAGTCTCGTGAACAATGATTACGAAAACCCTGAAATCGCGATATGCGATTTCACGAATTGATCGTAGCCGTTAAATCAAGCAGGGATCTAGACCGTTCATTCACATGGACGCGTGGCAGCCAGGAGGCCTTATCGAAGAATCGGGGATCGCGATTTCAATATGCAAAGACCACTTGACAACGAAAACCCCGAAATCGCGATATGCGATTTCACGAGTTAATCACAGCCGTTGGATAACAAGAGATCTAGACCGTCGATCCAACACACGTCAACAGATCACGTCAGCAAAGTGACATGTGGCACAACCAGGGAGTGACAAGTGTCAGACCGATTCAAGCAATTGATGCACATGTGGGTAACGAATCAGGGTGACACATGGTAGAAGTTAACATGTGTCAAACCACGTGTGACGTCAGCAGAGGCATTGACGATTGGGACTTTGGAATGACAGTCAATTGACATCGAAAGCCTTGAAATCTCGAAGGGATCGGGACCGTCCAACTGAGGGACAGGTGTCGATGATCAAGGCGCCATCGGCATTTTGTTCATTGGGAAATCGAGGATCCCGTTGACAAGAGTTTTGTGAATCACGATCCGCGAAACCCCGATAAGTGGAGGCCAGCTGTCAGAGATAAGGAGGCGATCATGGGTAACGGTCACATGGACCAGGGTTCTGCCAGGAGGGCTAAAGCTCATCGCGAATCGGGAAATCGTGAATTCCATGGACATAAACATAATGTCATCGTAAGTCTCGAAACCCCGAGAGTTAATCTGAGCCGTCGGTCTAAAGAAGGACACGTGTCACATGATCGTCCGTATCGGAGATTCCAGACACCAGACATCGGGACTTGCAGGTCTCGAAACCCCAAAAAGATCAGAGCCGTCCATCTGGAAGGACGCGTGGCAAAGGATTCAGCATTGCAGAGAAGGAGGACAGAGGCATCACAAACCCCGTAGCTCCGATGGGGTAAGGTTATGGTCATGATATGACGGTCACGTGGACCAAGGCTCAGCCAGAAGGGGCTGAAGTGCATCGCAAATCGGGAAATTGCGAATCCCGTGGAC